>JAHWXV010339868.1:0-20144 GCA_024586415.1 Phrixothrix hirtus
ATATATATGTATATATATATATATATATATATATATATATATATATATGTTTGTAATACATTAGCTTGCCTAATTAGAATTAGACAAACTACAAATACTGTATTTAGTTAAAATAAGTTAATTGTATATATAAAATAAGATTTCATCATTTTAAATATTATTGTGCAACATGTCGCAAGTTCCAATTACAATAAATTATCGCAAAGCGCGAGAAGAAAAGCAAATAAGTTATGCTAGTGGAATAAAGACACCGCGTCCTAAGTTAGATATAAACAGAGATTCAAGAACGGTCAAGGACCTTCGATTTCGATTGCCGAATCGGAGACATCAAGTTGCACACTCATGGTGGGGTTCACCTAGTAAATCAACCTTTGATTTAAAATATATAACCGAGCCTACAAACCTAGTTTTCACTTGAAAGGTTGTCGATATTACCGCTGTCATCGATCGTGCCTTGTTGCTTGGGCAATGGGCGGCTTCGTTGAAAGATATTCATGATCCTTCAGTTAAACAGTTGCTTGTCTATAAGATAACTGGAGTATCCTGAAAACCACCGTCATACATTGTGCGTGGCTCGTTTTAATTTTGTTGCTGCAATTAAACGTACAACTGAGCAGGAGAATTCTGACAGACCTGCATAAAGAATTCGTAAACGCGACATTTAGTTGCTCGTGCCACAAAAGCTAACGTTACGAAGCATTCAGACCGCAAAAGGGATATACAACAGGAGTACATGAAACCCTTTAAGTCGATTGTAAATCGTTTGTATACCAATGTAAGAAACATTGATACAAGATCCGTTATTAGACAGCTTCCCAAAGCATTCTAACATTTGTTTAAGGCATGCAGAAATTAATTACCGTTGACAGAAAGACGTTTGATGAAATTGCTAATTAATTAATTTCATTGATCCCAATCCAATAGTATCATCCGTCCGTTGTTAAAATTAATACTAGCCGAAAAAAACTGATTGCCGTTAGCAATAATTAAATGCATCTATTAATTGAGCCTTGCGAAATAAAATTCAATACTTAATTGTCATTGTTGTAACACAAGCAAGAGTTATTTTATTAAAACAATATATGACCTATGAAGGTTTATTGCCTTATTATTTGTAAACTAATCTAACTAGATATGAACAAGTCGACCTTCATAGGAGTCATGTAAAAAGAACCTACCCACACGATGACTGCCTGGTCAAGCAAAATATAAATAATTTTTCCCGCGACGTAATTAAAGAAAACCGTAATGTCACAAATTGGTGTCCATTTTTGGTTAGTGATGAATTGGTTCATGCGGTTAAAGAAACAGTTAAATAAAATCATAGGATGACAATTTCTGCCCTCTCTATTGAATTTTCCAAAATTTCAAGATCACTTCTTCATGAAATTGTTCTTGAAAACCTGGAACAGGCACGGTGACTTGCTGGTTAATTTTTTACCGCAATTAATCGAAATGTTTACCGCGAGACGCTTAAAAAACCGGGCAGAGATTATTTCTTTTGCTACCACTCGAGAAATAAACGTCTCTCTCGGGATTAAAAGAAGCACTTTAGTCTTTTGGTATAAAATATACTATTTTTAAATACTACTTGCAGCTCTCGCTGATTTTTCTGTTGTTATATACGTTAATTGAAAAATTAAAGTATAAATAAGCATTACGACTTACATTATTTACTTATAGAATTTAATTAAAATCAGATTTAATTCAAAATTTGTTAAAATATTCTTTTTATCTAAAGAATAATTTGGCTTTCGTATTAAACTATTTTAATACACATCGTATAATGCATAAAAATTAAACATTTTAAAATAAAACACCTATCTAGAACTCAATCTATTTGTATAGACGATTACGTCACCTTTATGGCTGTAACAAGTAGTAACATTGTATTCACGCGCATTTCAAGGGTAACCAACAGGTCATTTGTGTACATAAAAATTCCAGTAGATAAGCGCTCAAGTAAATAATCTATCTTGTAAATGCAGAAACGAATATAATATTTATCAGGGCAATTGGAGCATTAACCAAAGCGTCTGTTGAAGGCCAACGTATTTTAACAAGAAATTCTCGTGGTAAATATTGAAGACAATTCAGTAGTTTTGATTCAGTCATAGAAGTATATAGAAGTTATATTTCGGGAGTGCCGTGTTTTCTTTAATTTTTATATAAGATAATCTGCCCTTATTGAATCTGTACCGTCGTTCATCCAGCGTTGTTGCTGAATTGAAATATTCACATTTTGGGGATATTTATATCAATAAGCCCAAGGCAGAAAAATTCTTCGTCAGTGACCAGCTGTTGGGTCTTTAAACTTATCAATCAATGAGGGAAACGGCTTTCGCTTCTAACAACTCTACGCAAACCATCACACCTGTAAGTGAAAATTCGATTATTTCACCCTTAAAAACCAGGGTCCTAGGCGATCTTGCCGTTAGAACGATTCTTTGCTGCAAAATTTAAGTTTTAAACAGTAACAAATATTAAAAGGGGCGTTGGTTCCAATTTATTTTATTATCAAGCCAAAGGAATTAAATGAGAGTTTCTATAATTCTATTGAAACCGAAACAAATGAGTTTTCCGTCGCATTAATTAGCAAACGCGTTAATCTACCTTTTGTTGTGAATTATAAAAATTAGTCTAATAATTTAAATCGTATCTTAGTTTAATCAGCAACTTGTAACAAATAATTTGATTTTATGAAAGCTCTTTTAAGTTTGATTTCTTTTGTCTGTATATATTTGATATTTACGCCATGTAATTGACGTCAAAGCCATTAAGGTTTGTCCTTTAAAAGGATTTTTAGACCCACCTTTAATCTAGTTTTTTTATAAGTAAACACAAACCTCGATTGCCTTGGCCAATGTAAAGAAAATTACTGCCATACACTTTTAGTGAGTAGTTATGTATCTCAGAATTTGACTTCCATTTGTGTATCAGTATAAACAGTGAATTTTAACAATATAATGTGTTTTGTGCTCAACTAGTTCTTTTATTTATTTTAAACATCATGTATTGCTTAATATTATTAACTAGTCAGTGTACATCTGATAAATCTAATTTTGGTTCAGATTCTGTTATTTTGTAAAGTGTATGAGAAAATGTTTCTTTCAAGTAAAATTTAGAACGTTAATTACGGTCTCAATTGTTTTCAGAATTTTTAAAATAATTTGTGTCAAGTGCAGCATATTTTGAATTTTGTGCTACGTTGATTCAATTTGAAATTATCATAGACAATTCATTTTACTTTTGATATACAGGGTGTATCAATAATCTCGATTTATCTTTTGTTTAATTATGATAGATAAAGATCTACTTCAGTTATTCACAGGAAAAGGAGCTTCACTCCTGATTTTAAAATTCAGGTTAGTACTTCGGCTCATACAGAGCAATCATAAATAAGTGAGCACTTTTAGCATTAGTAAATTTCTTTTCAGTCTTAATACAGTAACATTAGAGTGTTTGTCTCCATTTTTAAGGTAGGTAACTAACATCGTGATATACAAGGTGTTTCGCAAACATCGCCTGATTATAGTTTTAAATTGAGAACAGTGGCGCCCACTTTTATCGATTTTGTCTTGATTCTACAGTGTTTAGCCTCGCAAGTATCAACGAACCACACCTGCTCCACTGTAGTTTTGCCGGCCGTGGTTAAACACTCGTGATTTCTGCCACATGCGTTATTATCAGTTTAACCTGTGACATAATGCCTAATTTTACTTTTTAGATTAATTCAAGAAATCACAAACAATTCAAAAGGTATAACAAAAAAACACGATAAATTAGATTTTTATTGATTTAAAGATCTAAGATCACTAATCACTAATGTACTCTAACTAATTACTAAAACTAGTGACAATTAACTATCTGACGTCGTGCGAAAATTTCCAAATTTCATAAGCGATTACAATTTATGCTAGCTTTGTTGAATGATAAGCTCTCAATTTTTTGATCTAATTTCTATTTCTACAACAAAACCGTATTACATTGGAAATGAATTAATTACTACAACATTTTTGTTAAATTTACATACTTCACTGTCTAAAGTAAGAACTATAAACTTTCTTTTAGTTTACATACGGATTTATTCTATCTCTTCTTAAACGTCGTCCTAAAATGCTTTCCTCTGAAACTGCTTCAAAACTTCGCTTCTTCCATAAGTCTTCAATAAGTAAAATAATTAAACTAGCTACTACACCAACAGCTAATAACATCAAAGCCCCATAAGATTCTTTCAAATCAACTTCAATTTCAATATATGGAGTATGGTCAACACATATTGGTTTACGACCAGTCCAATACATTCTTAACCGATTCAGAAGACCGTTTTCCACTTGATGTAGCATACTTAAAATATTTCACTGTAACACAACAAGTGCATTGTTTAAAACACGCGCTTCTTACCAATAATTCAACATGCCTTCCAGAGGTGAGTCCTTTTGCATAGGTGTATATGCGCATTGAACTGGATACATTTCTACCTCTTGAAGTTCGCATATGGCTTTCTCCGGGTAGGTTCTTTCAATGATTGGATACATAGTGCTTATTTGACTGTGAAATGCGAATCCACCAATTTTGGCCCTTTGTAAACCTTCTTCTGGCGGAAAAAAGTTTGTAACATTATTGGGACCTTGCATCTTTTTGTTAAATAGCTTTATGGCAATAGGATCTGTTGTTGTCTAAATTATTTACACTTTAAAAATATTTATTTTATTGTACATTATTGAAACTTACCTTAAAATAATCCATGTCCAAAAGAAAATTCTCACATCCAACTTTTAAATCGCTTTCAAGAAGATCTTCCAAAGTGCGAATGGTTCTCGGAGGTTCTAATAGTAAGAATGATACCACACTTGCAGCATAGAATTGATAAATTAAAAAGGAAAATATTAATACAGTAATAATTACTATTCTACCACTTGCCAAATTAGGAATGTAAGCAAATCCTAAAAATAAATTTCTTTATTCATACACATTTCAAATTTCAAATTTGTTAATGACGATTAGTTTAGGTAAGTATGCTATGGTATACGGGGAAAAGGGGTAATGAGAACCAGTGGGTAATGGGAACCAATGCAAAAAAAACGAAATAAGTACGTTATTAAATATTGCTCAGTTGCACACAGCCCCTCCACGTCTCTAATACACCAGCAAATGCATCTGGCAGCTGTTCCCGCTCGCGCCGTGATACGCGAATATTGTGTCTAAAAGGTGTTGCTGTTATTAAATTTATGGAACTTATATCGAAAACATAAGTATCAAACCTTGATGTTTTTGCTATTTAAAATAGATTGTTGTTTACTATGTGAACTGTATTTTATGATAGCATGTTTAATTTCGCAATTAATTGAAGATATTTTCTATTAATTGAAATGAAAAAAAATGCAACCGTTGGGGTAATCAGAGCCGGATGGCTCTCATTGCCCCTAGTGGCTCTCATAACCTATAGTGACTCTTATTACCCTAAAACTAATAATAGAAAAAGAACGACTAACAAAGCAAACTGGACTGCAGGTGAGCTGCATGCTGCTGTGGCGCGTTGTAAGCAATGCGTTTCAATACATAAAGTAGCCAAGGAAACTGGAAGTCCTTATAGTACATTGCAAAAAAAGACAAAATTAGTTCCAGACAAATTACGATCTCCAAAATTAGGTAGGAGTGCTGTTTTTAATGCAGAACACGAAAGTAACCTTGCAGAGAGAATTTTACATTTAAGTACTATCTTTCACGGGTTAACCGTCAATCAGATGAGAAAAATAGCCTTTGAGTGCGTTGAGAAAATGGACTTACGACACAATTTCAGTAAGGAATCTAAAATAGCTGGCAGAGATTGGTTACAGGGTTTCCTAAAAAAAATCCCCATATTAGCATTCGGAAACCTGAAGCCATAAGTATACAAAGAATAACAGGTTCTAATAAAACACACGTGACTAAATTTTTTAAAAACCTTGAAAATGTTTTGTCTAAGGCTTCATTTTCGCTTCAGGATATATACAATATTGATGAAACCGGTATCACTATGGTGCAAGAAACAGATAAAATTCTAGCAACAAAAGGTCAAAAACGAGTGGGTTCATTAACTTCATGGGAAAGAGGAAGAACAATCACTGTAATTTGTTGTATGAGCGCGGCTGGAAGTTTTATTCTTCCTTTGTTTATCTTTCCACGCCATAGTCATTGACCACAACTCGAGAAAGATGGTTCAGTAGGAACTGCATATGAACATTCTAAAAATGGATGGACTAATGAAGATATTTTTATTAAACGGTTACAAAATTTTGTACTGTTTGCTAAACCAACAAAAGAAAAGCCAATTTTGCTTGTTTTAGATAATCATTATAGCCATGCCACTCTGGAAGCCTACACCTTTTGCAGAGAGAATTTCATCACTGTGGTCTCCATTCCACCCGACATATCTTATAGGCTTCAACCTTTAAACATTGTTTTTTATAGCCCTTTGAAAAATGCTTATAATAAAGAATGTAACTTATATATTAAATCAAATGAACTGCAAAAAATAACTCCATATGAAGTAGCAGGTCTTTTTAACAAGACTTACATGAGAGTTGCTTCAGTGGAGAAAGGAATTAGTGACTTTTTTTCGACAGGAATATTCCCACTGGGTCGCCACAAATTTAAAGATGAAGATTTTATAGATACAACTGCAGCATGCGTTGAACAACTTCTGCTGACACGACAGACTTTGTCCTGTCAGGGGAAATGCAAGTTGCAGAATCAATTTAAGTGGCAACTTTACAGAATCTAAACCTTCACCTACTAAGTGTGATTCTCGTAGAACTTCTGAACGAAATGATGGAACTAATGACAGAGCCGACTCTCTCCAGGCCCAATGACGTCATTAAAGTACTAGCTAGCAACGTCATAAATCAACTAATGCCCCGGCCTTGTATAAAAGCAAGTAAAGGCAAAGAGAAAAACAATAATCTGAGATACTTACTTCTACGCCCTTCAAGGAAGTGTTTGAAAAAAAGGCCATTACAAGAAAAGATAAAGAAAATCGTCTAAAAAGCAAAACTAAAGATAAAAAGAAACTAAAAGTCGAAGAAGCAACGAAAATTTTATTTAATTCTACTTGTAAAATAAAGAAAAGAAGGACTAAACAGGTAGAAAAGTCACCTAGTTTTTCTGAAAGATCTTCTATTGAAGATACTCAATATTAAGAGAGTAGCGATAGTGACGTTGAAACCCCTCCAAACATGCTGAACGAGCATATTGATCAGTTATTATGCATGATATGTTTGGAAAAAGGGAAATATCAAGAAATGTGGTACCGTTGTCGCAGCTGTGGTAGATGGACACATGAAACATGTTCAGGTTGCGATGATCCAAGTCGTTCTGTGTGTACCTTTTATTCCAAAATTTAGATTATAAAATTCCATTGCTTTTTTGTTCAAAATTTATCAAAAATGTATATTTTTAAATAGATTTAAGTGTTTATAGCTTTGATTCTGATTACCCCATGTGCTGGATCTAATTACCCTTAGATGTGGGTAATTGGAGTCAAAACTACTTTTGCGAATTTTAATTTTATTTGTTTTCATTGGCCAGAGTAGCCAAAAATAATTATATTATTCGAAAGAGAATTTACCATAGGTGATTAGTATAATTTACGGAAAATAAATATTAAGAGTTTGTGATCGAAATATGGTGTTTTGCTTAAGTGGCTCCCATTTCTCCCTCCTCCCCTATAATGCGTAGCGGACTTTTAGTTCACGTAAAATAATGATATATCAAATAACCAAGTATCCAAAAATAGATTACTTTTATTTCTTGTCCATAAATATTAATTAAAAGAAGGAGCTTTCGATTACTCGCTAATTTTATTACTTACAAGTTTGTTCTTAATTTTGTAACTAACTTTTACACTATTAAAATGAAAAATATTTTAGTTCGATTATGATAAGCATAAGTCTTTCTGGTATACTAAAGTTGGTTCGACTAGCTCAAAATGTATACTGATGTAGACTCATCGAGTATTATAAACTAAACAAATTAATTTCCTACACAAAGAAAACTGCTCGTTGAACAACGACCTCGATTCGATATCTTTTAATTTTTAAGTTTACTGTGACAGTTACAAAATAGGTATCATTGTATTGTATCATTCCACAATTTTATAATAAACATTTAATATTTCAACAATTAAAATGAGAAGGTTGTAAGCGCGTCTAAAAATACTAAGACTTTGATCTGTAATTTGGGAACTCCCTATATATAGGAAATCAATAACATAATCACGTGTATAAAATATCCATATTCATTCCTTATCAAAATTTACAAATAAGAATTTTACAGGTTATTACAAACCTCATTTATAACAAAGAACTTTTGAAAACCTTTGGTTTACGAATGTAAAAACAATTCACAACTTCAGCATTTTACAAATCCATGTTTGTTTCTATAAATAACTGGCAACCACCAATCCCCCATTTTCCCGGCAATTTCAAGGCAAAGGAATACAGCATCGAATTAATTGAGTACCGAGCTCTCTAATATATACACACAGTAACGCTGAGTTTCATTGCCGTTTCCGAATTAACAGTTACCAATTAGTTACCCGTATCGATTATCGACAGTCTGAAATTTGGAACGAATCAGACTATTGGGCGTTTCAGCCAAACAGGAATTGGGTCAAAAATTCGAAGTCCTCGTCCAACTCGACCAAAAGGGGTCTTCGGACGCATTCCAGATACATTATATAGAAAACTAGGCAGTCATTGTCTTCCGCTTCTAAAATCACGAATCTCAGCGATCACAAGTAAGTGGCCATTTTCCCGTTATTAAGGCCTATTCCGCCTGACAACCCTAATATTTTATGCTAATAACCATTCGCTGGGGAAGTTACTAACGTCCAGCCTCAGTTAGACATTTTGTTATTAAATTATGTGAATTTTTGTTTTTAATTTAACTTAAAAAATGATCAGTTAGTATAATTAATTATTACTGTTTAGGATCACCTTAAATTCTGTAACGGTTCAAAGCGGTATCTTCGTGTTACGATATTGAGAAAAATTATTTATATTTTAGAAGCCAGGTTTGCTTATCGGTTCAGGTCCGGGTTGGTCGGGTCAGATGATTGGTTCTAGTGCACGTTGAAGTTCCTTTCGATAACGCTTCGCAACTGGATATCCTAAATTAAAGAAAGTTAAGTATTACAGCTGAGCGACTGCTAAAGAGATCGCGACTTCTTATGCGAAACGATCTTTAAGTAATTGGGGATTTAAGAATCATACTCGGCGGCAATGGCAAGATGTGCAAACCTTCAAAAGTAGATTTATTCTCAGCAATGAAATAAAAATATATTCAAATGATTTAAATCAACGGTTCAGATATTCAATACATAATTACAGGAGGCTATAATTAATAATTATATATGAATACAATTTCGGTTTGATGTGAACGAAAGCTTTCAGTGTAGAGGCATGCGTCGTGACGTGAAATTAGTTATCAATAAGCGCGGAAATTCTATTCGTCCATTCGAACCTTTCTGGTTGCCTGATACTTTCAATATACGAGTTCAGTATCCTTCGGGAAGGGAGCGAGGTCGTGTCACTAGGGGACGGACAACGCTCGTGAAAATGATTTATGCGTTCGGTCAATGATATTTTTATCTTGTCCCCGGCAGATGCCACACGACGAAATAGAATATCATAAGAAGAAGTCGTGAGCGTCAGGCGATCTCCCGTTACCAGAGCAACACAGGATGGCTGACGTTTATGTCTGTCGCAATCAAAAAGTGCAAGATGGTGACGTTAACACCACGCCTTTAATCAAAACTAAACTGTAAAGATGTCAGCACAGTCAACATTTAACCGTAGACTATGTGTAAGATAGAATTTAAATTGCAAAAATATTATAAACGGATAAACATCGTTTAGTCGTTACACACGCCCTCCGAAAAGTTAAAACCAGGGAATCGAAGAAACCGCAGTAAGAAAAATTGAAAAATGTATAAGTAAAAAGGATAATTGAAGGACAGCTTTAGATCACTGACATAAGTAGTAATATAAACAATATAAAGTATTAATAAGCAAAAAGGATAATTTATAGGCAGTATCAGTTCACTGACCTAAGTTCAAAGAAATTATATAAAACAATTTTAAAAAATTAAAACTAAAAAGAAGAATGGAAATTTGTAAAAAGTATAAACAAGTTCAACAAAAGTTGTCTTCAAAATAGAAGCACAGAAATGATTCGCAGTTATTCAAAAGTAATATATCGTAACGCTCGGTCTTCGTTACTTTCAATCCTACTCTTGATCATACCTAGCCTGCGCACAAGGCCTCGAGCAGCAATCAGAAGAAGAGTGGGTTCCAGGGTTGTTGTAGTAAGTAGGATTTACATTAGATGTATCGTGGTATGTTCATACAAGTTTGTAGAATATTACGCTTACCTACAAATAATTAATTAACTAAAGGAAAACAGGGTGGGGATATATATAGAGGGTGTTATTGAGTAGGATAGGTTTGGAATTGAAAAAAGGGAAAGTTTTGTGCACTTTATAGGTGACCTAGGATATTTGTCTCATTTGTTCGTAAAGTTGCAACTCGGTTCTCAGAATAAATTCCTTTAAATGTGAATTCTTAATTATCAATGTTATTGTACAGGTTTTGTAAATGTTTATTCTTGCCAGATTATTCTAATTAAATGCAATTTATACTGTATATTCCAACTCTTGTGTTTTTGCAAATTGATTTATATAATTGCTGAACTATGTTTGTTAATTTTATAATAACTAACACAATGTAGTGTATGAAACATAATTTATTTACTAACCAAATACCAATATTTCGAAGCAATGCATGATATCAATTATGTACAGATTTTATTTGAACTATATTTACAAATATTAATACCAACATAAAGATTTGTTGGGATTTGTAGTTTTTTATACAGCGTTCATATTCAAATTTATTTTAGTCAAGTTCACAACCCTTATCAAAGCGAAACTGTACTGTATCTACTACTCGTGAACCTCAACAGAGTTCGCGTTTATTCGGCCGCGATCTATGGCTAATAACTTCAGGTTATTGATTATTGGTAAAAATGTCCACGTCCGTACATTTACATGAAGTTTTGATTTATTATAATTTAATCCCTGTATTACAGTGGTGCCAGTTACTTAGTGAAGCGTTTTTAAGGTTTGTGGTGTTGCGTTTTGACGGTTCCGACAAATTCTATACAGATGTTGTCGTGTACCCACGTGTTACTTACCCAGGGGAACGGTTTATTGCGCCCCTCGATCATCAGGTTATGGGAATGTTCCCACTTCGTCTCCCATGTCGTGATTTTAAGGAAAGACTCAAGGTAAAGTAACGCTAATATCTATATAATAACACGCTTTTTGACTAAACGTAAACAGAGTTTTATCTACAAGTGGCACGGATCAGTTGTTTTACTATTCGCGAAAGTCAATATACAAAATACCAACTTACTTGTTTGCTATTATCTAACATAATCACCCTATACATTAACCAAATTTCATAAAAAGCAAAAATCATTCATCTAAGACATATTCATCTCACATCAAAGAAATTATTCATAAATTGTAAGTAAACATAAAAATACTGTGAAAAACCAAATCAATAAAATATTGTAGAAAGTCCTAAAGATGCCCAATAAATAGGGCAAAGACATTCGATAAACTCAATTGAATAATAAAGAATTTAAACGCCTAAAATTTTTTTTTCTTGGGGTAATACTGGTTCGTTAATTAAGTGACTCATTGCTAATTTTGTTACACTACCTCATCCTTAAGATTATTGCATTCAATAACAGCAATTTCGGTATTTGAGATACTTGAGATACTTCTACATCGATTGTCGAGAATAGAATCCATGACAAAATTTGTACTGCGAGCCATTATTATAAACCTTGCCCTTGTATATGTGAAAATCAGCTACTTTCTCCTTTGCCAGGATATCTCTTGAATTTCAACTGTATATCAGGATCTAGCTGCGCGTGCTTTGGAACATTAGCTCTATCACGTTGCGTAGCAGTTGCCAGTTAAATTGGCACAAAATTACTTCTTTAGGTTCCGCAGATCTTCATAATGTGGCTTTAGATGTGAGCATACTGAGGTAGTAGATACGTCGCACGCCCTGGCTGTAACAACACCGTAAATAACACGCCTATCCAATTCTTCTCTTTTGCGTCGCTACTATATCGCCCTTTAAATTCGATATCAATATACGAGACATCCGTAAATCTTTTGCAACACAATGGGTCAAGGGATACTTATACATAAATATTTATGCACAGTTCAATGGTAACGCCGAATAGGGCTTCGCGAGAGTCCGATAGGGATGCCATAGAATCTCCAAATGACAAATCTTTACTCTTAAATTCTACATTCTTCATCTCGATGTGTTGTCCTTTACCGAAATTGCTACCATGTCTACTGCTTCAGGTTTTCCCTTGGGTAGCTTCCCAATCCGGTATGCCGCATCGTCCAACCTTGTTATAACAAGTCTTTCCAGAATCGAAGCTTTGTTGACAGGCTTCATTGTCAAAGCGGCTAATACAACCATACCTGGATATTGGTTTGAAATCTTCCAACCTTAGAGTGTATACAACAACGGACCTGCATTTAGTAGCTTGCAATTTGAATGTTACCGCGCACTCTCCTATATATAGACGTCATCTTCTGCGAAAGAGTCTCATGTACCTATTTCAGGCATTCTTCTCTTCTTCGGCCTGCTACTGAACATCAGGTCACACAGTAGCCCTACCTTATGAATAAACAACATTTTAGCCGAAGTCTCGCCTGTTATCTCATGTACAGCCCGCCGATACGCCCTAAGGAATAGATGGAATTAATAATCCCAGTCTTGTGTGATCTGAGACTACCTGCTTTTCCCATAGTTCGGCTCATGCTCTCTACTATTCGATTTTTAACAATTCACAAAGAGTTTGGAACCGAGCTGACTCGACGTTTCGTCCTTGGTCGGTAATGATTATATGAGAGTTGCCTCATTCGCTATCGCCTAATCTAGATAACTCTTAATTTGATCACCAGTCGTGTTAATGATGTAATGCGACTATTTGCTATATTTACCAAATCACAAATAATATATTGTAATTTCAAAAAATTTATTTTTTTATGAAATTGAATGGTACATACGCTCCTTTCGTTTAATTATTTTCGCAATTTATAAAATTTCAAATATTCATGCATAGCGCAATTGTCGGAGTGCAATTCCAATGAAATTCCAAAACAGCTAGAACCCATTTCGACTAGTGTAACCACCTCCTGATTCGCTTCACTTACTAAAATAATTCATGGCCACTAAAACGTATTTATTTCCTGCTTGTTTGCGGAAACGCACCTCCTATATCAATGGTCACTTTTTCGAAAGAACTGCCGTTTGCTTGCCATTTTCTAAGCAGACCGTTGTTCGAATCGCCTGTTTTGTGCTTTTGGTATCATTATTTAACGTCCTCCTAGCAGTTAACTCAATAACATTATTCGCGAACCTGTTCCAGTGCATTATTCATTCTCGCGCTCGCGATGGCCCATCATGTAGTTGTCGCAAAATCTCTGCCACTCTATTCTTTGGAATCAGCAACTGTGTCCGTTTCTCAGTTCCATCTTCATTCTTCAGGTCTCTCTTCAGAAGACGCCATGGATCTGAAGGGAATCCCATAGGCCCAGTATACTTTAATGACAGTATTGAGCGGAACTACTTCTTCCTAGACAGGTCTTGAATCATCGTTTTTACATTTTAGAAGTAATTTCAGGTTTGGGTTCTTTTCTTGGTTTTGTTTTATCTTTTCGTGTTCTCTGCAGACGTTTTCAACAATGGCCTTTCTGACGAAATGTTCTTCAACTTTTGATTACTGTTGATGAATGATGATGTGTTGATGACAGTGGACTGTATTAAATTTCGTTTTTACAAGCAAAGATATTGACAGTTTTTATTTCTGACTTTTCTACAAAAATATTACAATGGACTGACTAATTTGATTTTAGAAAACATAATAAATTACTAAGGTTTTTATGGCACTTTTATTGTAATATTCCGTTTTAATGTCATAAAGGCACTACTACACCACGCACGTCATCCGTCACGACTTGGGCGTACGCAGACTCCGTAACATGCACTCGGCCTTGAAAGGCGTCGCTTTCTGGAGAATGTGTGTTTAACTTCTCCATTTCGAGTTCTAATCATGGCGACTCGGACCACGCCATCTTTGTTAGGAATCGTCCTGATAACACGTCCCAATTGCCATAACGTACGAGGTTGGTTGGATTCTTTTACTAACACCAAACTGTTAGCCCTTAGTTGGCCTTGGAAGCGTATCCATTTAGTACAAACTTGAAGTTAGGAGACGTACTCTTTGCTCCAATGTTCCCATATGTACTATCTAAGTTTTTGCAATAAATTGTAACGAGTAACTCGGTTTTGTGGTATAGAGCGCAGATCTTGTTCAGGTACGGTTGTTAGTAGTTTTTCAACCAAAACATATGCGGGTGTGATAGAATTCAAATGATTGGTGTCGGTCGATAAAGGTGATAACGGACGAGAATTCAGGATTGCCTCAATTTACACTATAAGAGAATAAAATTCTTCATACGTTAGCAACGACTTTCCTAGAACTCGCTTTAAATGGTATCTGATGAATTTGATGCCGGCTTCCCATAATTCGCCAAAGTGATGGGAATAAGCTGGTATGAAGTACTAATGTATGCCATCGTCAGCCAAAGGTTGACCTAATTCCGGGCGGTGTTGAATCATAAATTCTCCTAAGAGTTTTAGTTCATGGTTAGCACCCACAAAGAAGTACCGTTATCAGAATAGATATTAACTGGTAATCCTCTACGTACTACAAATCTACGTAATGCTTGAAGGAATAAGGACGTTGTCAGGTCTGATACTAACTCGACGTGCACGACCTTTGCACTGAAACATATAAACAAGCAAAGCCAACATTTATAAGTTCTTGAACCTATTCCTACTTTATTTCGTAGAAGAAAGGGTCCGACATAATCAATTCCAGTGTTGTGAAACACAACGGATACAACGTATTCCAACGAGATTTGGGAAAATTTCCCATGGTAATGGAAGGTGTGATGGCATTAAATCTGAAACATTTGACGTATCTATGAACCGTAATCTTAGATAAATTGCGTCCCCCAATTGCCCAAAATTGTCCTCGGGTAGAATCAAGAAGAGCTTGAGGACCTATGTGTAATAAGCGCTTGTGTTCGTGAATAAAGAAGAGTTTCGTGACGATCACTAGAAATTAGCGCTGAATATTTCTTGGCGAAAGGAAAATCAGATTCGCTCAATCTACCATCAACCCTTAGGATTTTTTGGTGATCTAGAAAGGGGAAGAGGCTGAGGAGTTTGGACTTGTTCTTAATTGATTTATTATGAGATAACTCATGAAAGGATTCTTGTTGAGATAATCTCGTTAAAACTTGCAAAGAAATCTGCAATTCATTAACAGCGAGAAAACCAAATTGACGCTGATCAGCTAATTTTCTACAATTGATATAAAACGATGGACATAACCAATGCACGCTCTTAAACGTTAGAAATTTGAAAATCTTGAAAACTGAACGACACTAGTGTACTGATTGACAGGCTTGCGACTATCTTACTCATTTCGTGAATAGTGTCCATGACAATATTCGAAGAAGGCCAAAATATTTTCAGTTGTTTTAAGCAAGAAGGACCTCCCACCATAATGTGGAAGAAAAGAAGAATGAAGGCATGAGTTCGAGGGATATAAGGTCCTCAGGGTTCTCC
The DNA here is from genome assembly GCA_024586415.1 of Phrixothrix hirtus. Lineage (NCBI taxonomy): Eukaryota > Metazoa > Arthropoda > Insecta > Coleoptera > Phengodidae > Phrixothrix > Phrixothrix hirtus. The sequence goes on from JAHWXV010339868.1 coordinate 15,777, forward strand.
TTAACAGATACGTGATGCCAATGGTATGGATTTGTAATCTCCCGAATCTCGGATACACGATTACTCACGAATGTCCGTAAGAGATAAAGTGAAGCTTGTAACCAAGAGAGAACAATGGTTGAATCACTCCAGAATACGCAATCATCAAATTTTAGATCGAAATTTTTCAATATGTGAAGTATCAAACGAGCTAAAAGTTAATGCTCCGCACAGTTCTAATTTGGGAATCGTCAAGGATTTTAAAGGAGCAACCTTGAACTTAGCACAGAGTAAACTTACTTGAATACTATCTTGAACGTCAATGAAGTACAGGTAAACACATGCTCCGTACGCCCTTTCTGAACTGTCTGAGAATTCGTGAATCTCGCCTGTACATGTGTTTGTACAATTTTGACGTAACACTCTACGAGGAATCTTTATACAGTCAAGAAGCGTAATTCATTTTTGAATGATTTCCACGTGGATTCTAGGTTTGTTGGAGGAAGTTCATCCCACGAGAGATTCTTAACCCACAACTGTTGCAGAATGATCTTTCCAATGATCACACATGAACCTAACAAACCGAGAGGGTCGAAAATTTGTGATGCGCAAAATAAAATAGATCGTTTCGTGACCTTGGAATCTAATTTGTCCGAATTAACATTAAAAATGAACATATCGTTGACTTGGTATTACTTCCTACTAACAGTGGTTCAGAAAGAAATTCTGAGTCGTACAATGACTCTAAAACGCTTGGAAAATTAGATTGCCATTTTCTCAATCTGAATTCTCCAAAAACTTAAAAAATCGTTGATTTGAATACAGAGTAGAAGCTTGGGAAGGCGTATCTACCCCTGTCAATAGTTCGTCTACGTAAAAGTCCGATTCGATAATGGAAGGTGGTCTTGGATAGGACGATCGTTGATCTATAGCTAGTTGCTTTAAACATCTCGTGGCTAGATATAAAGCCGATTTTGTACCATACGTCACTGTATTTAATTGAAAAGTTTGAACGTCATCTGATGAATTAGAACGCCATATGATCCGTTGCAGCTATCTTTGTTCTGGTGAAATCAAAAATTGACGATACCTCTTTTCCATATCAGCAGCTATAGATCTTGTTGAACTACGGGACCTGCCATTTGGATATCGTTAAGAGATATTCCCGAAGAAGTGACCTGTGACGAGTAGTTCAGCTGTCCTCTTTCAATACCCCATGATGTGAAAGATAGTAATTGACTTGATCGGGCTTATCAAGAACGATATTCGGTCAAAAAATCTACATATTGTGACTGAAGCGAGGAGTTATACTGAAACTTTCGTTCAAGCGAAAAGAATCGTTGTTCAGCAGTAACTCTGGAATCACCTAAAATTGAAAAATCATTTTTAAAGGGAATTTTGACTACGAATATACCGTCGGATTGGCGGCGTGTTGTTTGTTCGAAAAATGTCTCACAATCGCGTTCCTCTTGAGATAAATGGCGATGATTACGCGGCATCACCTCTATTTCCCAAAACTTGACCAATCGATCATGAAGATAGTTAGATTTACTGAAGCTGCAAAAAGATCTGCTGTAACTCATGGAAAATGGAAGCGTTCCTTTGATAAACCAACCTAATATTGTTTTCTGTAGCCTCGATTTATTTCTCCCTAAGCTAATCTGCCTGAGACACAACAAACCCAAAATACGTACGCACCTACCAGAAGGTCTATTTTGGTCGAGTTGTGTAACGAAGGATTCGCTAATCTGATGTTAGATGGTATTTTGAGATTTGGCAATTTGTAATCAATAAAATAAAATAAACAAGAAATGGTGATACAGAATGGACCGTTCAAAGCCTGAATCTTAACTACGCACTTAGATCTAACGCAACAAATTGAATTATTTATGCCACCAATCTAAATGTTATGATCTAAACGCTGACATAAGTCACGTGTAATAAAGCTTGTCTGAGAACCAGAATCCAACTGGCAAGTAGACACTTGAGATGCACTATTTTTATCTAAAACATTTTTCATTGCTGTAGGCAATAGGATCTGAAAGGCTTGTTTGTCAAACGAAGACAATGACACTGTACCCTCGGAAGTATCAGATCTGACTGTTTCCTCATGAAGTAAGGTATTGTGTCTTTGTCGGCACATTTTGCAAGAACCGAATTTACAATCCCTTGCAAAATACCTCAAATGTAAACAATTAATGCATAATTTTTTATTCTCGATCGCCTTCGATCTCTCCGCCACTGGTAATTTCAAGAAATCTGCGCAATTATAAATATTATGCTTCTTGCGGCAATATAAGCAAATTAATTTATTTGAATGAAAACTCCTTGTTGTCGATCTTTCCTTTGACTTTTTAAATGATTGACGTTTTGGATCATTAATCTTGTTGTCCAAAGTTTCTAATAAGTCTGCCTTATTTTTTAAAAACTTAATGAATTGATCTAAAGTAGGAATGCTATCATTTATTCTAAATTCTTCTCAATCGCGCACTGTTTTGGGATTTAATTTATTGGCCGCTAGATAAATGATAAGGATGTCCCATGATTCTGTAGTGAGTCCTAATTGATTTAAGCACTTACGATGTTTTAAAATATTGTCAATCATTTTACTAAGTGCAAAAGCTGACTCTTTAAGTACAGGTTCTAAATTAAATAAAGCCTTTGTATAATTTCTTAACAATAACCGATTGCTATGAAACCGCTTGTATAAAATTTCCCACGCAACGTCATATACAAATTTGTGGTAGTATAACGCCCACGCCTTGTACGTTATCTACCGATTGTGGACTGCTAAAATGTTCCGTTTGCTTATACGAAAATGACATGATTAAAGCTTGAGCGCGTGAAACAAAATCATAATAGTTATCCTCGTTTTGTTGCCTATAAATGAATTCGTCTTCAAAATTAATCGCAATGCATTCAATTTCAAATTGTGAATTATTGAAATCTCTAAAAACTTGTTTGATGTCTATTAATCGTTGCTTTAGTGAAGCAATTTGTAATTCAGCTAATGAATTTTCCTGAATGCCGTTTAAATAATTCAAAAAGTGAATCATGCGCGCCTATACGGAACCGCGTTTTTATGTAAAAGTTTTAATTGTTCCTCCATTTTAATTATTATAATAATATGTCGAAGAGGCAATTCTGATTTCTATAAATGAATTGAATAATTTAATGAAAACACCCTGACCTGGCTATCCTTATGTGTTTGTGTACGTGTGCATCGCTCGTTTATCAACCAATGCTGGGTCGATAGATGACTGCGGTGGCCCAATAAACTCGCTCTTGAGCATGTTTGAAGTTAGAGTATCCAACATCGAGATTCAGACTATCCGGCTCGAAGGACCAACCTGTTGATCAATGATGATATGTTGATGATAGTGAATTGTATTAAACTTAGTTTTTACAAGCAAAGATATTGACAGTTTTTATTTCTGAATTTTCTACAAAAAAATACAATGAACTGACTAATTTGATTTTAGAAAACATTATAAATCACTAAGGTGTTTTTATGGCACCTTTGGGCAAGGCTGTTTCGAAAAACTATCAATATTTCAAAAATTTGTTATGTCGTGGCGAATGTACCAATAATTTGTAATAAACTTGGTATATAACATTTTTCATTCCAGATGGCGTATCTCTATGATCGCAAGGATAAATTTATTTGTCAATTGACTTTAGAGGTTAAAAGTAATTTTGTGCAAGTAGTGTTTGGGATTAGTCTTTAATTCTTTCAATTCCATTAATATAATTAATATTTCCTGTATAGTAATAGGTGGTTTGTAACATTTTCATTTAAGTTAAATACTATGGCCGAATAGAATTTGTCCGTCATGATTCGAGTATTCTATGCGAATGAAATTAATTTTACCGTTAGACGTTTTCCTGTTAGGAATGGTACATTCCGCCATGACGTGCTTTGAGTGCACAGCTTGAAAAGTGATTTAATTCCAGTATAAAACTTAATTGAATTGAAAATAAGAACCTAATCGGTTTTTATTAAGTGCAAACGTTATTTTGTGAATATAATTTCTTTTGTTGATTATCATGGAATTGCCCCAAGGTATCATTTTCTTTCTTTTGGATTTTTATTGCTAAATAAGGAATTTTCTTTTTAGTACGGCCCGTTAGTTAGGGACACCGTTAGATTTGGGTATAATCATTATGAAATATTAATAATTAGTATATAAAAATGGCAATAGGACACGTGGCCCAAACATCTGACGTCAGACTCTAATAGTGGCGACATCGCGTGATTAAAGAGGTTAACATAAATAGCTTGGGCTACAGTCGGAATTGAAGTACGAAGGTCCTATCCATTGAACCAATAAACTATGGGACAGCAAAGTTTCTTGACACCTGTCCTGCCGGTCATAAGCAAGTAATCTC
>JAHWXV010339903.1:0-12856 GCA_024586415.1 Phrixothrix hirtus
TCTGGAAATGATAGTAGCCTTTCGGCGTTTTTCATGTACCGTTTGTATCAGGTCTTTGATCTCGATGTTTTTCGAATATCCATCTTTCTGACGTACCACGGCGCACCCATGATAGCTTTAGCACTTTGTTCAGTCCGATTTGATTGCGTCTGCACTATACTTATTAGCCGTTAGTAAGCATTGGGATGAGGACAAATTTGGCGATGCGTCTCTTGGTCTTCATGGGGAGATTGCTCTCCGATCCAAGGACGTAGAACAATCTGCTACCTACCAACTTACCTACTAGTTACAAACGGATCACTGGGCATTTTCTGACGATTAATAAATATGTGATATTAGCGGAAAATAACAGCTGCAAAGGTTAAAAGGATACATAATTGCGGGGAACAAATCTGTACTATTTAGATATCTGGAATTATTTTTTTCAGGCAACAGAAGAAACTTACATTTTTTAAACCTTCTTCGTCCATGAAATCATTTTTCTTTAGTTTCTACTCTGCCATATGCGCTCCGATTGGTGTAGTGGTTAGCATGTTTGCCTCTACATTTAAGGGACGCGGGTTCAAATCCGCTAAAATTTTCAGCGAAAAAACATTTAAAAAACATTCCTTCCCCTCGGATAAGGAAGTAAAATCGTAGGTCCCGTGTCAATGTGATGTTTACCACGTTAAAAATCCTTACTTGCGATGGAAATGCAGATTCAGTAAAATGACTGTATGGCTCTGTCTTTATCGAAAGAAATGCGTTTTTATGATGTAGCACCTTACTCAATACTACTTATTCGCCTAATTTTTTTATGATCTCAAAATTACGTATACATACAGAAAGAATTTGTAACGCCGATCCTGTATATATCTGATTGGGTTATTAAATACAAGTATATCTGCTTTCTTGCTTGTTTTTTAATTATGCAGAGTCGTCTGGAAGCACTTGTTTTATTTTTGTAACGATGATAACACTAGGCCGTTGACTTGTATCTGATTAGTTCTAATCACCATATTATTTTAATTTTTATCTTTAAAATCACAGGGTAAACATTAAAAATGATTTGCTATTCCAGTTTTATCCCGTGATCACTGAATCCGTATAGACGTTGCTGTGGTTCTATTTTTTGGTATAGATAACCTTTTAAAGTTAAAACGTAGGTATAAAAGAGACCAAATATTTTAATTAGTTTGATCTGCCACTTAACATACCTATTCAAAACACGATTGGACAAATAATTGTTTTCTTTATCTTACACGCATAATAAAAATTAATTAACCAAGTTAAATATTTTTTAAACGGTTTTTCCTATACTGTATACACAGTGAAGACAAATATTCAGGTGAATGAATTGAGCTTTTCATTTTAAACTTCATTTATTGTGCAATAAATCTTGAAACGATTTCGTGATGTTGTATTTGTACACAATTTAACAGCATAAAATTCATTTGTTTTAGTAGATTTTATTTTTAAAAAAGAGTATGTCTTCATTATAAGTTGCTTCAGTGTTTACTGTTAAGAACAAACGGTACTTGGATCTATTGAAATTAAATGTTGTAATTTACCGTACTATAATGAGATATCTATACCTATAGGTGGGTTTTGATTAAACTAACGTTTACACTTATTAAAACTGCACGATTAATATAATAAGCATTCGTTGCGCATTAATTAATTTCATTTTTACAATTGAGTTGTGCCCGCAACCTATATTATTGCCTTATTGCTAGTTTAATAAAATATACAGTTTACTATGAAAATACGGTTTATATTTTTTTTATTGTAAAATAGTATTATCTTGCGTTTCTACAAAACACTAAAAATAAGGAATTGGAAGAGAAAATGTAATTCTATAGCGATGATCCTAAGCATACATTGAGCAATGGGTTGGAAATTTACGCGTCGTTCGCTTAGATTTTTCAGATCATGAATTTTTATTTTTCAACTATAATTTAGTAAAATACATGACTCTTTTGATTGCTTGAGATCTTCAAAAGACTCGATATAATCTTACATTCTGCGCATAAAAATAGATTACTTGTAATTGTATGGCAAACATGTCAGTGTTGTAGTTAATAATTAATTTATAATCTCTTGTGACGATAAAGCTATTAACGCCTACGCGTTATCCAATTAACCATGTTCAAAGTACAGATATATGCAGCTAAATGTGAGTTTGCATTCCGTGTGCACATTCATACTATACTATCTGGTCACAGAACAAATTGCGAAATTGCGTAGGCAACTGAATCGATTATTCTTTAATCTTGGGTGAATAGTCGTTCGCCTTTTGTTTCCACTTACCTGAGAAAATAATTTTGCTGATCTAAGGAGGCAAGTTTTCCTTTCTAAATTGTAGCTGGCTTATTCAATGATTAAAAACCTATTAGATACAGATGCATAATTAAATAACCGAAATAGATAGAAACAATTCCCATGTTACGCCCTTCAATGTTTAAATTCGGCCCGTTTTACGAAAAGACATTGTAGATTTAGATAAATTGTATGCGCTACGTTGTTTTACGAAGAGTTACATAAAAATAAATTAAGAGCACGAATTTATTTCTTGATTTTCTACTCTGACAATCCGTGCCTTTAATTTTCTTACGTTAGAGCTATTTAATTAACTCTAACAAAGCTGGCTTACAAAAATATAGACTCCTATATATACCAACCTACACTTGTGTCTGACTTGGTACAATTTATTAAGAAGAGAACCCCAGTTGCTGAGCCTACTACGATAAACACGTTACTTTATGGTCGACGCGAAATGACGTTTACTACGGCGGTCTCTACGGAATTTTTTGCATCAAATATTTATGCCTTATTTATAACTTAATACAGCAAAAACAGGTTTTTTAAAAGGCTTAATATTCGGTATTCCTAAAATGTATAATTAAAGATTTAATTGTAGGTATGTTATAATAAAACAGTTGACACGGGTTATTATTCGTATCCCTCAGATTTGTAATAATTGGAATCTTTAATATCTATATTTCTTGCACCTATTTTTAAAATTAACTTTTAATAGGTGAAATTAGGCTTCACAAAATTTTAGTAGATTTCTTTAAATTCTGAAAATGTAATAAAATTAATAAAATAATTAAAATTAAAGGTATTTACCCAATAACCTATTAATTAATCTCTGAAGAATAGGCGGGTTTTAATTACAACGTATACATGAATGAAGAGGCAATAAATAGTGTTAATTTAGCAAAATCCTAATTATAAATAAAATCAAAACGAGTTGTGTCCCATAATTGTATCAGAAAAGCGCATGCCTGAATATGCAGTTTAGGCTGTATCGAGCGTCGGCCCGGGTTTGTATTGATCGGAATTAGACAAGATGGCTTCCGTCTCGGCAGGTCCGTAGCAGATTGGTGAGAATCATCCCCATGGTTTTCTATCCTCTGCTTACAAGGGCATTCGCTCGTCTTATTTCTTATTCTCTACAGGAACCATCTAACTTTAACGTCCATTTGCTATTACATCGCCGATTTTATAAAAGTGAGCCGAAAGCTTTACTTGCATAAGAACCATATTTAGTTTGTCTAAAGCAAATACGTGCCTGGACTTTGCTATACAGATTCCGGAAATAAACTGCAAAAGTATACGCTTGCTGTTGTAGAACTTTTTAGTGTAGCTAAGCGAGATAATCTCCAGTTTCTAATGATAATTTGACGTGAAAGTTAAAATAAATTGATTTATGAATACTTGAAAATTTATTTTAAATATGTAATACCCACATACTTACATATTATAAATAATAGATTTTTAAATGTCTCCGCTAATATTTTATGAACATAAATCTTAATAATGCTTATTGTATAATAATTTACGTAATTTTCCATAACTGTCTCACTTTTAATAAATTTACTTTAGGTAGGTACCTATATGTTTTTAGGAGATACTTTATTAAAAATTTGGGCGTGGCATTTTTAGTCTATATATAAGTATATAAATCAGTAGTTAATAAATTACGGGGATAAAATATAATCTTAAATAACTATTAAGTGTTTAAATTTCATTCCTTATACCTATATAATATTTCTAAAAAATATAGTTATTAAATTTTTGCAAAAATAGCGACTAAAACGTTGTAAGTCCCTGTGAACGAATAGTTCATCTTGTATTATTCTACAATATGGAGATACAATAAAAATAATGACAGGTAATTAAAACCTAAAACCATTTCAGTGATTGAAGAGAAAGTTCTCATAATGCAACATTTACAATGCTAAGTGCCTGTTAAATTGTTCATAATTGTGCATAATCTACTTTATTTGCGAAATTTTAATTAATTATACTTGCTATCCTTAGTTACTAAGAAAATTTCGACGGTAGCTCCTATATTTAATTGTTAATAACACAAAGTGTTTAATTCTTCATTTTTTTAGTAGGCAGAGGTCCCATTCATGAGACTACGATTATAATACTATTAATACTATGAATACGATGGGTATATTTGAAAGAATGACAATAAGTTGTGGAATAATAGAAAGTAACATTAGTATTTAATACTTTTAGGATTATGTAAGGCCAAAATAATCTATTTAAATTTTACATTTATTTATCAAACCTGCGTTACAACTAAAAAACACTTTTAATTATAAAAATTTAAATTTTTTATAATTAAGGTCGTTCCAGATGAAGAGTGTAATATTGATTTGAAAAACAAATGTAAAATTTGAATAAATTCTTTTGGCCTTATATAAGCTTCAAAATATCAAAATCTAGTACCTAGCAGAAGGCATCAAACTTGCTCTCGAGTTAGAGTATCCTGAAAGGGATTGATTTAAATAAGGATGTATGTCGAACCTGGTTCAAAATTAAATAAGAGCATTGGGTAGCGCGATAAACTCTTAATTAATTAAAGTTTGGCATAAAAACTGAAATTAATTGAGACTATTTTTTAAGAAAACATTCTTTTTATAATTAACCTAAATTAAATGAAATGATAGAAAATTAAAAATTTTAATTAGCAGTAATAGTTAGTAGCCTTTTACCGACATGTGTATTTGCTTAAACTTAACATAAAGCGCCAGGTTATTGCAATCATCGCTTATAATTCGTGTAATCCGTTCAATTTTGATTTTCACACGCATAGTTTGAATATTTTGGTAAAACGGTTACCAAAGTTTGAGCTAGAAGAGAAACTCAAAACAAAATACCCAGTATGTAACTGATATTCATATTACATTTCTTCTTCCCGTTCATGGTTCCGCCAGTTTAACAGTGTTTCGTAACTTTTCACCACAATAAATCATTCAGAAATATAACATCATCATAATCGCTAACTCGTTCGTCTTTTTCCGATTGATTCTCCAAATTATGAAGAAACGAGGGCACATTACCAGCATATTGCTCGGATGTTGGGTTATTTTTCTTAGCAGTGCATTTATTTGAATACAGAACACCAGTTTTGTACCAATGAGTTTTCTTCAATGAAGAATAATATGGCGCATAATGTCTCTACTGTACAGTTTGGTCATCCTTCAAATTAAACTTGTATTAAAAACGCAAGGGTACCATTTCAAACGATATGAAGAGTAATACCGCACTCTATCTCATATATCGCAAAAAATGTTTCCAAAATCCGATTTATCTGATTAGTTATGTGGTACGCGTCGCATTAATATTTAAGCCAGTCACTAGAGACAAAATTGTCTTCAAAACATATCACCTGCCATTAGGCAAAAGTTTTGAAAAACGTGACTATTTTGGCTTTAACTTAAAGCATTCCATTTTGTAATATTACACGTTTTGAAACCTACAATACCTTCTGGTCGTTAGGAAATTATGAAGACAATGGGAAAAACAGAACTCGTCAGGTAATTTTTTTCGGAAATGTGGCGAAACACAGATTAACCGAAACGCTTTATAATCACCAAAAATAGCAACTTTCCAAGTTTCGTCTCGTAATTTTTCTTGAGAACTCGGACCGTGAAAATTTACTTAAATTAAACTTTACGACTAACAAAATCCAAGATATGACGTTGTTAAATTGAGCTTCCGCACATGCTCGAAGTTGTATATTTTTCCATTGCACTATTATAGTATTAATATACGAATATGTTCTTCCTGTTTTGATTTATGTAACCTGTTGCACAATTAAGAATTGGTTTTGCAAGGGATTCTTGCGCAAATTACATATAAAAGGTTTTACATATTTTCGAATTTTTCACATTGGCTGATGAAAACGTAAATCACCTACCAAGCTTTGTTTCTTTGACTTATGTACTACAAACACAATTATGCCCTATGTACTGTAAACAAAGTTATATTAACTGGTAATGAAAAATGGAAAAGAGCTAGAAAATTTGTTGGATCGACAAATTTTGTATGTAATTTTTGAAGATGGTGTTTTTCTATAAATTTTTTGCGTTAGCTATTAAATGATATTTGGATTTCTTCAGGAATTAAGACCAGAACTTCTAAAGGTATATTAAAACGACGAAAATATATTTCATATTTTAATATTTTGTTTTTCTTATTATGATGACATTTGATTAATTGTTAGATTGAACGTTTCGGGTTATAAACCCTTCTTCAGAAATAATTGAAGTTGTATTATTTTAATAATGACAAACATGGTGTTATAGTAATAAGATATATTTTAAATTACAAAATATCAAAAAAAAATATTAAAGCATTTTTATTGTTATACTATTACGAAGATAAAATTTAAAGATGATAATTATATTTTCATTAAAATAATGTACAGCGCATTATTTTAATAAAAATATAATAATTCTAACTCGTAATTATGTTTAATAATATCATCTTTAAATTTTATCTTCATAATGCTAAAGAGCCTCGGGAAAATTAGTATAATAATGAAAATGTTTTAATATTTTATGAGTTCATCTATTTTTTTTGATATTTTATAATTTAAAATTTATCTTACTACTATAACATCATGTTTCTCACCTTAAAGTTATTAAAATAATACAACTTCAATTATTGCTGAAGAAGGGTTTGTAACCCGAGACCTTCAATCTAACAATTAATCAAATGTCATCATAATAAGAAAAACAAAATATTAAAATATGAAATATCTTTTCGTCGTTTTAATATACCTTTAGAAGTTCTGGCCTTAATTCCTGTAGAAATCCAAATATTATCATAAATAAGCCAAAATCAAACAATCTTTGTAATCTTCTATATATTTTAGCTATTAAAATCACAAATCATCTTACAAAGTTTGTTTTTTTACTTCTGCATTATACATATAATTATGTCCAATGGTACTGTTAACAAAGCTATATTAATTAGTAAATTAGGTATGAACTCAGAACTATGCAAAATAAAAAAAAAATTTAAAAAGGATTTTTTTCTATTCAGTTTTCGTAACCGTTCACAGAGACAAGGTGATTTAAAAAGCCCTTGATCTTTTTTCAAATACAATCTCCAATTTTCTAGGTTTGAGAGGTTTTTCAGCTATCTGTGCAAGTTTCTATTTCTAGAAGCTCTGTTAATTCAGCTATTGACTTTTCAGGTAATTTGAGTATCATAAATGTGGGTGACACCTGAATGCACTTTTTATCATACAACTGCCTGGTGGCTTATTTGCAATCAAGTTCTTTGGATTCTACTGTGTAGGCACTGTAATGATACACTCTTTAATGAAAATTGCTCTTATACGGGTACAATTCTATGCTTGACACTGGAATCCAGTTTTTGGTAGTTTCATCCACCGCGACTACTTTATGCAGAATATTAATAACTAGGATAAAATGCGTGGTTTATTTGTTTATCAAAGAGCATTCGCTTTGTGAATATGTTATCAAAATGCCTTTGCGGTAGCTATTGGGCATTTAGAGTTATTAACTATAAAAACAACGAAAGATTATGTTGAACTATATTAATACCCATTGGCAGATTCGGCAAAATTCTAGTAGGCATGGCGAAGCGACCATACTGGTTGAAGCCAAATGAGCCAAGGGAATTCCCGCATCGCGAAGTCTCAGCCACAAAGTTGGCTCCGATTGGTATAGTGGTTAGCATGTTTACCCCTACATCCAAGGGGCATGGGTTCGAACCCGAATCATGTGATGTTTGGCCCATTAAAAATCCATACTTGCGGTGAAACTCCTCCATATTCGGCAAAATCCTAGTAGGCATGACGAAATGACTATATGACAGTTCCAGTCCGGGAAGACCAATGTAATTTCCACATCCCAAAACATCTGCCACAAAACAAACAATCCACAACAGCCTCTAAAATGTGTCTTTCATCTACAGTTTCAATGTCAAAACTTAGTAAAAAAATTAAGACATGTTTTGAAAGATTACATCAAACTATATTGGCTGCATTTCTTTTACAGCTTTTTCACATTCAGTCAAATAGCATTTAAATTAAGCGCCAACAAATTATTATTAACGTCCTCTTTAAGAAAAGAATCCAAACTAGCAGTAAGGATTTTTTTCTCTTTTTCTATCTAAAGATTACACAAAATATTTACTTATTAGGTTATTTAGCTTCTATTTTCTTTATTTTTGGCTGCAATTTAAATCTTTATGAAAGAAAAAATCACTAGATATTTATAACGATGATTATAATAATAGGCGATATATGAGTGATGTCCTGCAATATTGACCTGCCTACATTTCCAACAATAGCAGAAAACTTCAACATAAAATCACAACATCTACCAATCGTTAGCTTGGTTGGCTCTTTCGGGCAGGTTTGGTCGCCGACCTACTATTGTAATAGGTGTTGTCATCTATAGATAACTTGCTCTCAAAAATCAAAGAAGGCATTGGATCTAAGACCATATAGACAACTAAATTTTAAAGTGGCTGACGACGAAAAAATCACACTGGAAAAAGGTTTTCAAAATTAATATGAAAACCATACATTAGTGAAAGAAAAGATGCCAAGAGCCAAGAAGTATAAAATCTTCTTCAGACTACCAAAAAGTGACGTAGTTATAAGATTAGTAACAGTCAAATTGAGTGAAAATCAGAATATCACAATTAAAAAGATAATCAGAGATGCGTAAAATACCTTTCCTTTATCGTGAAAGTAAAATATTTATTAAAAAAAGTAGATGAAATAAAAAGAACACTTAAAATATTTGTACATAGATGAGTCTGGAATAGAAGATAATGAATTTTACTATTTTTTCGGTTACTTTTCCATGCTTCAGTGTCATTTTTATATTAAACGAGTGTAGTGATCAAATATTTCTCCTGTACGAAGGAAAATTCCAAATGTTCGTAACGAAATCTAATAAGCAGTTGCCAGGAAGTAATATAATATATATTTAGAAGCCAAAAAGTTTTCTGTAAATGAAAATGTGACACAGAATGTTGCATTTTGAGACTGAATTTCGCGACGTCGTACTTCTGTTTCTAATTGTCGAAGAGAGTTCAATTTGAGTTAATTTACATAATCCTAAATTCTAAATATTTTTCGTCCGAGTCGTTAAGAAAAATTTACCAGACGGAATAGAGCGTATTGGGATAAACCTTCATTCAATACAGCTCCAAAACGAAATATCTCAGTGAGGTCCGATTTTTGATTTCTGTCGTAATTTATAGAAAAAAAGTATTGTGTTGTTTTATTAGATTTCACAACATGGTCGAAAATATAGCGCAAAACGGAAAATCGTACCTCTTTATGATTTTTCCAAGCCTCATTGTCGAAATCCGAGCGAAAAAGAACCTTTCAATCCAAAAATCTATATTTTTATCTGCTCTAGGAACTAGTTTATTGTATTTGCTTAGTGATATCATAAATTCGATGTAAGGGTTGTAAAAAGTGTCGTGTGTATCGTGGATCTTCGAAGTATGAGATAAATGCCCAATATCAAAGGAAGTTTTTTGGGAAAGGAAATCTCTTCTGGAAAATATATCCGAATTGACTTAACTCGAATTTTCAGGTATATTGATGTATGATTCCGGACGCATTCCAACCTATTCTTCTATTCTGTATTTGCCTTTAAAAATTTAATATGGAAATACATATTAAAGATTAACAATTCATGATAGGACCGTGATTGTTTCGTTACGTTCTCCGGAATTAATGCTAGTATTTCAGCAAATCTGATTACAAATAACTTTGTCTAAATTTTTCACATAGCTATATAAAATATTATGAAAATAAAGGAGCCGTTATGCATTTTGTGCAACCAGACGAGAACACACGCTAATGGACCCATGTCTTACTGCACACTTATACTGTTGCCGAATTTTGAAAGTTTTTCCTAGCACTTCGTCTCTCCTTCTAGTCTAATTCTCTTAAATTTACTCGTATTTAAATCGATAAAATTTTTTTGCTTTCAAATAAGTATACTTTTCGAGGTTAAATTATAGCGCATAGTTTTCTAAGAAATGTTACTTAGTCCTACATTGATGTTTCAATTACCATAGAATAAATTTCTGGCCAATAACTTCAAGTACCTATATCTAACTTTTTCTAATCTATTGTATTGCTTTACGTGCTCGAGGATAAATTTCTTATTAAAAAAGTAAAATGTGGTAAACTACAAATGTTGGCAATAAAAAACATCACCTTTCAGTTATAATTGAGTAGGATGTGCAGAGAAATTGAATCTCAGCTAAAGTTAGATGATGGTAGAATAGTGAATAATGGCTAATTTATTTTCACATAATATCCATATTTAGATAGGGGGGGGGGGTATTTCAACATCACTGTAAAAAACACACTGTCGCAGGCGTCCCATTCTACCAATGACGTTGAGGTGTTATTAGATTTCGCAATTCAAGCAGTTAAATGTTATCGATATCCTCCTAATGATTGGCTGAATGCCAGATCTGATATAATACACTTTAGACCTCGCAATGTAATCTTCACTGTCGATTTTCTCAATAAGTAAAGCATATGTGGAATTTCTCTCTCAAGTTTGATGATTGCCCACACTTTCAGCGTATTTGTTTTTACTTCCTGTACTTGATCAAAACAACTTCGTTCCAGGGCGATTTTGATTTGAGAAAACAAGAAAAGTCATAGAGTGCCAAGTCCGGTTCAATCCCCGAAGCCGCCTGCTCTGATTCAGGTTTTGGATAGCTTCCTTAGTCACCAGGAACATCTCCTCTGAGGTAACTGCCGAGGCAGTATTTGCTTGTTTTATTTCGTGGTGCTATCCATGGCAAACATTTTGGCGTTGATGATGATTCTGGAGAGAACATCCGGATCACTTTGCAAGGAAATGCTTAAGTTGATACACGCCTTACCTTCATAGTCTGATACAACATTCGTTAACACGAATTTTAACTCACCCACGTTTTATCATCTAATTCTTCAATGATCATTCGATGATTTTGATTGAATACGACGAATTCTTTCTACATTTTTGTCATTGAACTTGTTGATGACTGTCTTGAATGTGTTCGCCTTTAAAGGATATTTCTCGCCATTTTATTGGCGAAAACCACTTATAAACCTGTGTTTTACTTAACGTTTCTCCTTAAAAGCTAGTTTAAACATTGATAAAGATAAAGTTTTATGTCCATGATCTGTCATAATGAAATCACAGGGGAGGCTTGAACTGGCGTACGAAAACAATCAATACTATTAACCCACGCAAGGTTACGTCCATTAGGCAACTAATCAATTAGTACCTACCTAGCGTGGGAAACCCAAGGTACCCCAAGATTTATCGTAAAAATGCGATTCCGGTATCTACTGGGCTTCCTCTCGAACTAATATATATTGAAAATTTTACACAAATCTTAAATGTTATAAATTTTACTTCTTTACAGATGAATGGTAAAATAGACGACGTGACTTCAATTTGCTTTCTTATTTTAGCAAGTGGTGAGAATTATATTGCACTGAAGTTGTACCAGTACCAAAGGATATAGGGATAAGTTTAGAAAGATGACACGGCCTGTATTTTTCCTATTTACGACCTCGTGGTGTCAAATTAAATATAAGGGAGAGAATGCTGTAAAAATATTCTGTTTGTATGTTTCTATTCTATACTTGGTAGGTATTCGAGTTTCATGGTAAAATATTTTAAATGCAATGTAAATGATATAATGTCATATTGTAGCCAATTTCATGCTAGCCAGTTATATTTTGTCCATAGAGAAGAATAAAACTGATCAAAATTAGAATAACAGAAATTGAGAAATAAAAAAGGATGCCAAAATTTCATTGAGAATTTCAGTCATCATCTGAATATGATGAAGAACATCTTTCTTCCAATAGTGGTGAATCAGAAAAATTCAGTGACAAATTTCTGGAAGTATACAGTAGCCATAAATGCACAAAATTATATAAACACCGTATAGAACGCCCAAAATGTATGTAATATAACATTTCTTCTAGCTATGGTGCATCGCGTCGACTTAGACACAGCCAATAATATTTCAAGTTTTTATTTAAATATTTGAGAAATGTCTTTATTTAAAAGACGCCATTTTCTTATATACAATGATCGTTGTTAAATATCCTGGAGGTTATGTCATAACCACCAACTTTTCTGAGAGCAAATAATATTCGAACGTGCATTATCTCTTCTAGCTTTGACCAAAATACACGTTCTTGCATTTAAGAATGTAAAATTGAAAATTGAAATATGTAACCTTGTACAAGGTGGACCAAAAGTTCTTTAATATTTCAAAGGTTATAAATAAAACAGATTAGTGTTTATTGCATGGCGTATATTTGCCTTTAATTCATCTATAGACGCTGGGTTACTACTATTTGGTATTCCCAAAGGAAAACGCCCATTGGGGATAAATCTAGGCTACGGAGTGGCCAGTTTATTTCACCTCTTTTGGGTATGACTTTTTGCCAAAAATTTCATGAACTGCTGCAAGAGAGTCGTTGAAAGTGTGACATGTCGCTCCGGGTTGTTGAAACCACGATCTTTGGTTAAATCATGGGAAGTCTTGC
>JAHWXV010339915.1:0-11685 GCA_024586415.1 Phrixothrix hirtus
TAAATCCAATTTAAATGTAATTAAGTAAATTTATTGGCAATTGATATTTTTTATTGTAAATACAGTCTCACCAAATAATGCTTAACCTAAAATGTTTAAACCGAACGTGCCTTGTCAAAGAGTAGTTCACAAATGATGTCCCGACATTTTAACTACATACTTTTATCAACTAAATTGCTTTTGGTAGTTACAATATACATTTTTGCAAATCATTCTGAGACATACGTTTTGTTAACCATATGTGACTCTGATAAGATGAGTTTTTTTACACACGTTATTACCATGGTCAAGTAAATTTTTAAATAAAAACATTAATTTGCAATCAATCTGTAATTTCGACAAATAGACATAATAGACCGTATACCGTAGAATTTGTCGTAAAGAGATCTGTCAACATCCATAAATATATACAAGGTGTTCGATTTAAAAATAAAAAGTTGACCATATTTGTTACTTACCCTGTATAAACTACGTGAACAAAAGTTCTTCTACTAGATCTAGAATTATTTACTGTATCGACTAGCATATATTTATAAAAATTAATAAAACCGTTTTTGAATTATTTGCAATATTCCATACTTTTTTGCCACCCGGTATAATAAAGTTCAAAATGATGGAAGCGCAAATTTCAAAAAATGCGTGCAGAAGACTTCCTTGATAATGTTGATCAATTTTAGAAGTTTTCTCCATTAATCTGAACTTTGTTAATTTAATCCATTAATAGTGTTGTAAATATAATTGACCTCATTAAGATTATTCCTGAAGAACACTTTCAATCATTTTAAGTTAGCATTGTTACGTGCGAAAATAAAAATAAGATTCGGATTGCAGGTAATGAAACTAAGCATAAGTTCCGCTGTATGAAGTATCTTGTTTAGTCCATTTCCAGGCGTTTTACGAAAAAACACCCTGTATATCTAGAGATTAGGACCTACCTTTAGAGCGGAGACACATTCCTTCAGTACTGTAGTTATGCTACTTGTCTAAGCTGAAATAAATGGTACTATGCGTCGAGCACAGAGCTTTACGATCACTCCTGTGTAAGCCTAACTAAATTAGAAATACAATCTGCCAGGTTGAAGGTCTTTAAGTAATTTATCGTTAAAGATGTAACTTCGATGATCCACCATTTATATGTATAGCTATCATGCTAGCGATCCTCCGTTCCTGCGGAACCTAGGATTACAGAGTACTCGGTGTAGTGAGTAATCCCAAAAATATTAGTACAAAAGAGGTGCGCCGAAATATACCACAGAGTTCTCAAAATGCCAAATGATTAATATTAGTTACGTTGGAGCATTACTCTTGACGCTGGAATAGTGTGTAACGTAGATTAAATAAGGTTTTTGGATACACAACTTCTTATTCTTACATGAAAAGTTTGTAGTTCTATTTAATGTCACCACAGTGTTGGTGTCTATAAACTGGTTATTGTGGGAAATTTAAATTGTCAGAAATGTAATTTAGACCGTAATACTAATTTTCACAATATTTTATACACATATATTTCGTTTGAGAGCAAGGACTCTAAAACAAATAGTCTCAAATATTTTAATGGTTTTTTATTTTACATAACTAATTTCGACACACATGAAACTAAATCAGATTTAAGGAAAGTAATTAACAATTTGTTCATTAAGTTGTTACATTATCTTAAGGAGGTACAAGTGCTAATAACTATGTTTAGAAATTAAATTAGCATCAAAAACTTTCATATTACCTTAATTTCCAAGTTATTACTACTTTTACCTCCGCAATGAACCAATTATCAATGATTATTTTAGATTTTTAAATCTCGTATCACCATATTTACAATATTAAAACGTAAGATATTAATTATTTAACCTATACACCGCCGTCTGCATTGATGTTATCCCATACACAAGATGTCAAAACATGAGTTATAGCGTCATGCAGATTCATGGATTAATTACTTTTAGTCGAGTTCATAGATTAATCACAATAGATTGTGTGCAAATCGATCGTTGCGCCTTCAGCGATATTAAATAATACTAAAGTTGTTCTTGACCTTGGGCTATTGAGTGAACATAGAATGGTGTGTAATTCGCTTTGATTTGTAAACACATAAGAATTGTCAAACGATGTCCTGACGACTTAATTCAGTATTAAATAAAACAACGTACATTTATGCAAACATTTTGCAGTCCGCAAAATACATAATAAGTTTCACGACAGGTATGCAACAAATTGTTAATGGCAATACAATACGAATTAAACTGTAGAAATCTATTTTGCCAAAAAATACCTAAAACAAGGGATAGTGACAAAATCTCGTGGATTGTAGCTTACTAAATTTGTGCAGCGGATGTGTACGTTAATTAACTGAATATGCGCTCCCGAAATGTCAATTTAATCGAACTAATTCAGTAATCAATAGGTACAGCAAATATTCATGCTGCTTGACAGTTGTGTTAATGTTATTTTAAATAACCGGCATGGTGCATGGTGCATGTAAGTGGAGTTCGATATTACATGAAGTAAACAACAAGAATAGTCGAGCTTTTTTACGTGGTAATAAAATGTGGCGGTTCTATTTGAATTAAAAGTCACTTACTATTTTCGGGGACGCAAAGCTTCCACAGCCAAGATTTGACACATTTAAAATTTACAGGTTAACCTGATAGAATACCTCAACCATCCTAAGAAAATATCTGAACTACGAATTATCCTTATTCCCAACTTCCATTACAAATTTGACTACAGGACATATCAAAAAAATAGTTTTAAAAGTGCAATTACATTAATTCAGTTAAAATAAATCACACTCTTTTAGTAATCTTCAAATTTTGTATATTTATCTTTTATGCATATTTTAACAAACAAGTGATTGATACGCTTTAAATGCGTCTACACTTGAAAGGTACTTGTTACCTAATTGTCACTCTGAGATTTGATACAATTACAACCTTAAGTGAACTACGATGTCAACGGTACCTCGTGATGGGTATAAAACGTGCCAAAATTAGTTTTTAACACTGCAAGAATGCAAACAACCAGCTTAGTTTTGAAATGATAAATACATAACGTGCCAAATTTGTCTGGATGATTGTATCAAAAGTATGTATTATAAACAGATTTCTACCTACTTGTAACAGATAAGTTCATCATAGTTTTTAAACTATTAACGAAACGAAATTTTAGTCAATGAATTATAGTTTTGAGTTTTATTTAATAAAATGATTATAATAATATACAGTTTAACTATAAACGATAAATAATTTCTTATTTTCGTCACAAAAATAAAGTATTCATTAGTTTAGAGTTATAGGTTGTCACTCGAAAGATGTTCGAATCGTTTCATGATTAAAACAGAAATGTTGATAAAAATGTAAATATGTAAAACACATGATGAAACCTATGTATTAATAGCAGCAGCATTACCGCTATATGATGTACCCAAAAAACAGCAAACGCTGACAGTATTCCGATTGAAACTTATTTCGTTTCAATTTAGTTTTATGTATAATTAGGAATAAAAATTATTGGATCTAATACAACGATCCCCGCGCACCGCCAATTTGGAAGGTCATTTCTATACATGCGAGTTGATACCGCGCATCTTTATCGATATTTATATTTGTTTCAAACAATTTTTTTGTGTAACTTTCTTTCGTTGCCAATCGCCTCCGGATAAAATAAGAGTATTTTATTTTTTTATAAATACGTCACTACTCTTATACTATTTCTTTCCTTTAATAGTTTTAGTTGCGGGATCAAACTTATTTCACCCTCTGTTCTGGTTGCTGACAATCAATTCGCGTGCAAAGGAGATGCACACTTATGACTAACAAAATCGGGTAGAATAATTTTGCATTATAATTTGTCCTAAATTTCAATGGATACTACCTTATACGCATTTGTTTGGTTGCTTTTGTGGCCGAGGGTTCGGGATGCAGAATTTCTTTTGGCCTTCTTGGATTAGAACCGTTATATAGTCATTTCGTCAAGCCTACTAGAATTTTTCGGAATCCAGAGGAGTTTCACCGTCAGTAGAGGTTTTTAACGTAACAAACATCACATTGGCACAGAACCTACGATTTTACTTCCTTATCCGAGAAGGCATGTTTTTAAAATTTTTCTCCGCTGAAAAATTTATCGACCCGATCGGGTTTGAACCCACGTCCTTTAAGTGTCGAGGCAAGCATGCTAACCACTACACCAGTCGGGACCGGCACCTTATATGTATTGCAAAAACTTTCAAGTTGATAATGCTGTGTTTAGATTAAAACGAAATAAACTATAGTTTATTTATGTGATAATGCAACTTTAACTGTAAAAGTCTGATTTACCAAAATTCGCGAAAATGACACGAAATATCAAATTGGTGTTTGAATTGTATTGACCATAAGTACAGCCCTAGTGATCACCTATCCTAGAAGTGATAACTGGCGACAGGCTTCCAAACTGCTTTTATTTTTGATGCAGTTCCCTGTTGTCATTGTACACCTCCACTTCAGGATTCAACCCAATTATGTTTGAAGGATGACAGCATCCGATTCTGTCACCTGACGATTGGATAAGGTCAAGCAGATCGTTTGTCCTACCTTATTTTTAACTAATCAATCTACCTCCTCATGGCTATAGTCTAAATCAAGATGTTTTATGCATTAACTTAAATTAAGTTTACCCATTTTAATAATTCAAAATTCAAAGTTGATGATTTTATGTCAAATTAAAGCTCTTTTGTTGTTATTTATTCTAACTTGAGCTGTTCCTTAATTATTTTGAACCACTCTGAAGGTACTACGCTTTGGCCAATATGTAACGCTCCCTTCTCTGAAAATCAACCTGCAACGCTATAAATTTCCTAAAAAAAGAGAGATCTTTGTTCGTTAGTTACCCTTATTTCAATTAAGCTCAAGCGAATTTAAATACCTTCGGTAACTCAGTTCGACGTAAGGGTATGATTTCAACAAAAGAACGGCACTTAATATTTTTTTTTGCTTTAGGAATAATTAATATCAATTTCGGGTCAAACAAATTCAATTTTACAATTATGTTTAATATTAATGAGCTATATTTATCAATGTCTAACTAATTCGAAAAACTTTGCGTAATTTATATCTAGAATTAGATATTTTTAATCCTCCTCATTATGAAACCAAAATTACAGGATGGATTTGCATAAAACGCTAACAGTGAATTATTATATTGATTAACTATAAAGTTAGTATTACTACATTCTTATTTGCAAAATTTTATTCCAATTTTCGTTTGATAAGTGCACACTTTAGACATTGTTAGTGAAATTGATATTGCCAGTTACGTCTTATTCAACTTTATAATTAAATACAAGTAAGTATTTAGCGTTTCTTAATTATTTCGTT
Source organism: Phrixothrix hirtus (assembly GCA_024586415.1). NCBI lineage: Eukaryota > Metazoa > Arthropoda > Insecta > Coleoptera > Phengodidae > Phrixothrix > Phrixothrix hirtus. Next base: position 5,349 of record JAHWXV010339915.1, read on the forward strand.
GGTTCAAAGCTTTAGTAACAGGTCTGGTTTACAAGTACTGTTATATGATATTCCTTAGTTTAAATGTGATGTTACCATTTGTTTTATTGATTAATTTATCAAACATCCTATGATGGGAATTGTAATTTCAATAAGATAATGGATTGCCATACACCTTCGGTTATTTAAAGGTTAGATGGGTAGACCTTAGTCGCGAAGTGTCTCGTTTGAATTTATTTTTAATTTGGATAATCGTTGTGCACGTCCTATCTTCTGACTTAATTTTATTTGGATTATCGTTATTTGCAAAATATCTTTTTTGAATTAGTAATCTTTCGTAAGTAATAGCCTAATAAATCTTCGTGTGGTAATCTCGACAGCCAAACAAGCCGCTTTCTAATAATTCCGGTGTCTCTTTTATACTCAAACTTAGCTTGTTTGACGTCATTGATAACTGGTCGGCAAGTTTTGTCAGGCGAATTTGTTCCATACAAACTAACAAATTACCAATTATAGGCAATTTCAAAACATCCTAAATGTACGTAATAGCCTTCGCAAAATAAATTTTTAAAATTATATACAGGAATAAACATAAGTTGCAACAAATTCAGACAAATTAAAGATTACAATTATGACAGAATGCAATTTAAATCTAACACAATTGTCCAAATAAAAGTTGTCATTGTTTTAATTAAGTAAACTGCACTTTTCAGTGTTATACAAAATGAAAGTATTTTGTATTATTTGACGAACATGTTATAAGTAGTCGATCCAATTCCTTTATCTTTAATATTATTTTTAGTACAATCCCGACCTTAATTTTTTTCTTATTAGCAGCTTTCCGTCGATTCGCGTTTTAATACAGTCCCGACCCATGACCACCCTTCAACAGATTTCTGAGCTAGTTGGACAACCAAAGTTCGTTATATTTATGTGTACGTGTATTCTGATCTTTAATTTGCAAATTTAGTCCTAGTTGTTCTTTTACGCATTACATAATCGCTAAACTGATTTGATTTTTGAAACTTCACCGCAAAACGGCATAGCAACAAATGAGTGCGGAAATGTTCATAAAACTTTTATTCTATAGTACTATTGTAGAGTTTGAAATTCTAATTAACTAGCCACCTGATGTGGTTGTAAGGAGACATTCGATTCAAGTTATAACCCTATATGTGCCCGCAAACACAAATCAGAAATGTGTTACAGATTTAGGTTCAACATTAATGTTGAGTATGATATTAACGTTGAATTCTAAAAATTGCCATGTTTATGTTACCGGTTTTAACATAGATATTTAATACCTTCAACGAGAGGCTATTGTATGTAACTTGTCCACTATGGTTGTTACGTTCTAAGCCAGTTAACAGTGTCTTTACGGACTTGAATTTTAGATATATGTATGCAGTTTTGTTTTATTATTTATGTCCTAGTGCAACATTATTAGATCTCAAGTTGTCTAGTTCATCAAACAATGGGGCTATTGCTCACACATTTGTTATATTATGTAAAGCAACCACGCGTGCTTTTAACTTACTTTCTAAATATAAGTTGGTATTAGAAATTTTGCCAAAGAAATTTTTCTAACAAATTATTAATTGTGTAGTATTCGTGCAAACTATAATGTTCCTCTCGACACTTTATAATATATTATTTAGTTAACCACAGGTCAATATTTTATTGGAGAATTTTGAGTTCAATGCAACTATAGAGCGGTGCGTATTGTATCTATCAATTTCTAGTGACAATGCAAAGCCGGTGAGTGCTTGGAAGATCTTTATTTGGTTATGGGATAAACTACTACACATAGACATTTAATATAGCGTTGGGTAGACAGTATACAAACATCAGGGCGTTCTGAAAATAATGTTCGGTAAATGTTCTCCGTCTGAGTTGATGCACTCATAGAGGCAACGCGAGAACGCTCCTAACCGTGCATCACCTTGTCAAGTGGAACCATGAGTATTTCACGGGACGGTAGTTTTCAACTCGTCGATCTTGTGAAAATGATGCTCAAAGACACTATCATTCAATATCTCACAGGAAATTAGCCCGGAGCCGTTAAATCCGGAGAGCAGCAGCGTCACGGTAAATCACCAAAGCGGGGCATAAGGTGATTTGTACATGCTGTTTGCACCGTTATATTGTTGTATTGTAAACAAGTGATATGCAACAAATGTATCGTCTGCACATCTGGAATTAGCGAAGCTTATAGCATTCCACAACATCAGTCGCTATTTACAGTTACTGCAAATCTGGCATCATCCTCAAATAAATATGAGCCAATAACCCCATATATAACTATTGGAAGTAACACTACAACTTTCTGACTCGTCCAGGCCTTTTCGTACATAGGTCAGGATTTTCACCAGACCAATATCGACAGACTTATTTATTTGCCAATCCACTAAGGACTCCAAGGAAGAATCCCAACAAAAATGGAAGAACCGTTTCATTTTTATCAATTATAGGAAGAAAAACCTACAAAATCGTAATTCAGGGAGTCCCGGAGTCCATCACTATTAAAGATATTGAAGGAACTTTATTGCTTTACTGTTAAATTTAGATACCAGGTGGTCCAAAAAGTTGTTAACATTTTGAAATGAAATAAAGAAAAGCCGGGTGATCAAATTTAACAAATTTATTTTTCAATTTACAAAAATTCTTGAAGATTTTGAAGATTACATTGTCTAAATGTGCCTCATTTTTCTCCTGGTATCCTAAAACCGACCTCTAAAATTTGCTATAACGCGGCAAGTGTCTGCAGTTATGGCTTCCATTTCTTGCCGGATACTGTTCTTTAGATCTTCCAGAGTAGCAGGACTGTTGCGGTACTCGACTTTTAAGATATCCCCACAGGGAGTCAGGCCTGGGCTTTGGGTCGCCACTGAGAGTCTTCTCTCCGAGAAATCAATTTTCCCAGTAAAAGCGTGTGAACGACGGGCAAAGGGAGATTGGAAGTGTGGCAGGTGGCTCAACCCTGTTGAAGCCAAGTGTCCTGATAGTATTCTTCAATTTTTGAAGAGCAGGAGTGAAAAAATGATGAATTATGTCGACATAACGCAGAGAATTCACCGTTACTGAGCCGCCTTCCTAATCTTCGAAGAAAAAAACGGGCCGGTTATTGCAGATGTTGACATTGCAGTCCAAACTGTGACCTTCGGGCTATGCGGAGGTCTTGATATTTATTTTTAGGGTTTTCTCCGCACCAGGAGTGACAATTTTGATTACTGGCATGGCTAATAAGGTGGAAGTGAGTCTAATCGGAATAAGATGTTGTCGAAAGTCGATTGCTGGAAATTGGTTGATCATTTCGTTAGCGAATAAAAGCCTAGCAGCAGTTGGCTTCAATTCTTGCACTAATTGAATATTGTACGGGCGTAGGCGTAAATCTTTGTGAAGGATGAGATGCACTGATCCCGCCACATTTAAAGCAGCTGTGCGCTTTCGAGTTCACCAGTCTGGTTGTTGGCGCACAGACGCTCTCACTCTCTCAATGTTTTCGTGAGTTCTTGGTGACCTTTGACGGCTTGGGACGCGTTCTGTAACGTCGACTAGTTTCTCAAACTTACAAACCCATTGCGTAATCAACAGAAGGCTTGGACATTATTGAACATCGTGCAAATTGAAATGTTGAAATCTACGGCGCGAAATAGTGGTGAAATTGTTGTTATCTAATACTCGTACACACAAAACGCGAGATTCTCTCTCGTGTAGCGCTACATGGTGGCTAAATTTCCTTGAGCCGAGCTGTCGTTTAAGACCGACCCCAGCATTTTACCTCTCTTACCAAATTTTCTACAGAACAAATAAGCAATAAGAAACCCTTTGGACCACCTTGTATATTAAATTTTCATTCGATTTGATCATAAACTAATAATTTGAGCAAACGTTACAAAGTAAAGATTCACAAGGCGATATAATTGACATATTCATCACTAAAAAAATCAAAATCAATGTGAAGCCAGCAGAGTTTACGAACTGTCATCAGGCCAGCCTAAAGAGAACATACGAGCCCATCTGTTTTCCCACAACCCTTAAAATAAGTTGAATGCGATTCTTATTCGAAATGATGAGCTACCCAATAGCGATGGAGTTGGAATCGGCCATTGATAGACTCTCCAAAGCAATGACTTCAACTTTCCTTAGAAATCAAAAAATACCAAAGCCATCGGTCGAGAACATGTGAGGATTAGACAAAGAGGAAAAGTGAACCCTAAAGTAGAAAAACTGGACAATAAAGACTTAGCAAAGAACAAGACACCCCCACAACAGAAGATGGTCGATAAAATGCTACAAGGTAAGCGCATAGAAGAATGGCAGTACATGATATCCGAAATAGAAGCCAACGAAGACAATACGTGGAAGTTAGTCAAGACTCTGCGGAAGGACCGCCATCCAAAAACACTGATCCGCAACGGAATCACACTCGTATTCAAGGACAAAGAAAGGGCGGAATTAATCACCAATTCCCTGATACAACAGTTTCGAAATAACATGGCCAAAAACCCAAAAACTGAGGCAGCAGCGAACACCATCTTGACCATAATAGACCGAGAAAGTATAACTGCACCAATCCAAGTCTTCATAGAATAAGCTAATGAAAGAATTCTAAACACGAAATCCGGAAAGGCAACCCACTCAGACAACGTACCTACAGATCTCCGTTAACACGATTACAAAGATTAGGAATATCTTGAACGTTGCACCAGCCCTAAGTTATTGTCCACAGGCATGAAAGACTGCGATAGTGGTAACTCCCAAAAAAGAAAAAGACTCCATTATTGTAAAGAATCGTACACCAATTAGTTTGTTGCGTGTATAGGACAGGATCCTAAATGAAAACCTTCTTGGAGTAAATCAACCTAATGCTAGCATCAGAGTTCGGATTTAGGAGAAAACTTGCTTCAATCCAACAGACGGCGATTTTGTTTAACGCTATTGAAGCAAACAAAAAACGTCGACGTTTCGCATACACCTCCTTCCTAGACGATAACGTATGGAGTAACGCTCTAGTACTAAAACTGCAAAGAATGGAAGTTCCACTAAACATCGTGAAAACCGTCAAGTCTTTCCTGGAGGATAGAAAATTTCAAAGTCAAATTGGGAGTTTGCAGTTCACAACCAAAATCGCAGTTAAAGGCTTACCTCAAGGGCCACCGCTATCCCCAGTACTATATAACGCCTCATCTTCAACTTTTCGATAATAAAGACCAGAAGTCAAGCGAAGATATTCCAATATGCAGATAATATAGCAGTGTTAAGAACAAGGAACGCCTTGGACAGTGCAAAGAAAAAACAGAAATTATAAGCTTCTGTAGAAAAGAAAAAATAAATCGATTTGGGGACTTGGACGAAGAATTCCACTGAAAAGGATAGCGACATATTTGAGCATCGCCCTAGACAAGAACCTAAAAATGTGCAACCACACAAAAAGAGGAAATCGCCTGGCCGTAGTGTTTACTACAAGCTGTACAACATACTGAGACCGCATAGGACCCCATCGCTATCAACCAAAAAATGACTAATATAGTTGAAATACCGATGTTCACATACCGAGAGAATCTATGGTGCAACGCAACAAGCCCCTCAGATTGCTCACCGGTACTCTGTGGTATACTAAAACCGAGAATCAGGAAAAACCTGAAAGCACAAGATCTCTTGGAGATCGCCCTTAAAGACGTGGCCAGATAGTAGAAAGGATCAGTACAAGTAGGAGACCTAGGTTAATTATTGGCCTACAACTCACTGCTCTCGGACATGCCCCTAGTGTGTCCGAGCAGTCGAGTTATTGAGTATTAAGATCGTCCCATAAGCTATAAAAGAAAATGACAATGAAACAAAGAGATTTCATTAACCCATGTACATTATTTATTACACGTAACGAAATCATTCTGAGCTTGAAGATATGGTGTAAACTTTCATTGCACGTTATGATACTCAGATATCTTAACATTCCTCGTATTTTAGTTTTCAAACTACAATCTTGGACTTTTCTGATCGAAAAATCAAGGTCTCGGCTTAAATCAGATAACTAACTTTGTGCAATTTTGTGAGGCCTGCCGAGAAAAGCTCCGGAACGAAATCAGAGTCTTTCAATGGAGATGATTGTGGCGATTGTAGAAGCAGAAATTCAGTAGTAAATTGATTAACTTCTTCCTTTTCTGATTCTAGTGTGTATTTACTGGGTGGTTCGGGAAATCCTTCTCCATGAGGCACGAATCGTAGAGCAGATTATATACACCCCGGGTCGAAAAATTCTGGACATTTATATTTTTATTTTCTAAATTAAATTTTCTAGAGAATGCCTAATTTTATAATATAAAGAATTAATAGCGATAGAAAATAATAATAGAAC
>JAHWXV010339941.1:0-10010 GCA_024586415.1 Phrixothrix hirtus
TATATATATATATATATATATATATATATATATATTTCTTACAATTTTGTTTTTTTTTAAATTTAAATTGTTTTGTAAAATTTCTATTTAATGTTTTTTTAATATAGGCATTAAAAATTTAATTTGGTTTGTTCATTAAAACTGCGTTAAGGTAATTTGGCTCATGACGAAATAAATATTTAAATTAATAAATTACGAGGTAATTGATCGTAATACAAAGACTAATGAATTAAAAGGAATTGTTCGGGCTTGGGAAGAATTAATAAAGGCGTAACCGCTCATGTCAAATAAAACTCAATTATTAATTCTTTAACCCTAAATTAGGGCAAGTGACGAACAATGCGCTGTTGCGAAGTAACAAGCTTCGGTTTTGGATGTAAAAGTTTAAGTAAGATTAGGGAGAATTTTGCGCCGTTAAAAATAATTGCTGAATAATAAAAATTAGGTTTAATCATCTCAAATACAATTTTAGCCAACTTGTAGTGGGTGCCTTTTTCCCTTTTGCCTTTATGTAATTAAACTTGAGCGTAACTTACTAGTTGAAGATTCGTAGGTATCTTTTTATTCGTGTGTCCAGCTTCTCCTATGGATGTTCCTTGAGCTTTTGAAGCTCGTGCGCGGAATAATTGTACCGATAACATTCTAAACCACGCCGAAGGTTACGTAACCATGAAATCTGCTGCGTGTTATGGTTCTTCGTCTGGCAATCTTCCCTTGTGTTATAAGTTGCCGAAATGCGTACCTTAGGCGTCTAGAGATATGGCCGAGAAATTAAAGTTTCCTTTCTTTTATCGTATAATTTCTAGCACTGTTTGATCAGTGGCTCTATTCATCCATGATACACTGCGAAGATACATGTAGATTCAGATCTGAAAAGCTATCTTTTTTGTAACTTGCTGATTTAATGTCCAGCTTTCCGTACAATACAGAAGTATGGGAATCACACAATATCTGACCATTCTAGTTCTTAGTCAGTGAGAGGGTTTTATAAAGGCTGCTCTTGCTTGTTCAATGCATGCAGCAATTTGTTTTTAATGATGACTGTCCTCGTTAACCATAGTTCCAAGCTATGTAAAGGGTGTCTCATCAAGAACTTGAATTTCGAATCGCGTGCCATTTTCGATTGTCAATTGTTGAGTCAGCCATATTTGGTATTTGTTTTATTAACAACATTGACATTTACGAAAATGGTGGGTTACAGCTTGGAAGAATGTTTGTTAATTGTGAAAACCCATTACAAAAACGGGAAAAATTTCACTGTGACGATTCGCAAGTTACGTAATTAAAAAATTTGAGCGGATGTCTTCGTTGAAAAATGGAAGACACATTACTCGTCATCGGCCCAAAAGATCGGGAGAAAACATCGCAGTTGTGAGGGACAGTGAGGCAAGACGGCCAAAAACCTCCATCCGACACCGTTGCAGGGAAGTAAACCTTCATCGCAGCACTCTTCAACGAATTTTGAGAAAAGATTTACACCCTCATCCTTACAAGATCCAGCTGACTCAACAGCTGCAGCCTAACGATCATAGGCAGCGCAGAAACTTTGCCAACTGGATCTTGGAACAACTGTAAACTGACGATGAATTCCACAACAAAATCATCTTTAGTGACGAGGCTGATTTACACCTAAACGGCTTCGTTAACAAGCAGAATTCTCCGATCTGGAGAGAGGAAATTCCACATGCCTTTCAAGAACTTCCGTTACATCCTCAAAATGTGACAGTTTGGTATGCCATATGGGCAGGAGGGATAATTGGACCCTACTTTTTTTAAAACGGTGAAGGTGCCGCCTCGACTGTCGACGGTAATCGTTATCGAGCCATGTTGAGAGACTTTTTTGGCAAGAATTAGAAGGAATGGACATAAATGAGATGTAGTTTCAACGGGATGGCGCCACTTATCACATCGCACGTGAAACAATGGCATTGTTGCAAATCAAGTTTCCAGGTCGTGTTATTTTTCGTTTTGGAGACCATAACTTCCCGCGAAGAAATTGTGATTTAACTTGTTTGGATTTTTTCTCTTGGGTTTTTTTGAAAATTAAGGTCTATGCGAACCATCTTGAGACACCTGAGGAACTCAAAAAAGGAAGTTCACGTCAAATGCGTCAAATCGAGCATCCCTTACTGCAAAATTTCGTCCAAAGAGTGCATGCCTGCCAACAGAGCAACGGTTGCCATTTAACCGATATTTTGTTTCATGTGTAAATGTCATTACTACCTCCGTACATATGTACAAGGAAAATGTAAATAAAACATTAAATTAATATATTTTTTTTACTTTTTAAAATTCAAGTTCTTGCTGAGACACCCTTTATATCGTGAAACTTGTGCAATAACCTTCACATTGAAAAGTAATTGTCCTTTGTGGTAATTATTTCGTTCTGATGTTGGTATTATTTTCGTTTTCAGGTTGTCGAACCTATATTCTGAGGTTGCTGTTGCTTCTTTATTTAATGATCTTTGAAGGTCTTCTAGGGTATTTGCGATTATGGCGGTGTCGTTAGCATATATAAAACTATTAATGGAAGTCCTGTGTATTGCGATCCCTTCTGACTCATATTTCGATGCTTCCCAAAAAACGTTTCTTGAATGTAAATTGAAAAGCAGGGGCGACAAAATGTATTCCTGCCAAACACTTTTTTGTATTGTAACGAAACTAGTCAATTGTTTTATAAGACTTTATTATATTCACCATGCTCTAATTATTTATTTACACGCATTAAATTTAATATATTTTTAGTGTAAACTAGCAATAATTGGTTACAATTATATTTAATTACAACAGCTTTAAATTTAATATATTTTTAGTGTAAACTAGCAATAATTGGTTACAATTATATTTAATTACAACAGCTTCTAACAAGACAAGGTACTTGGGGAAACTAAACTAAAAGAATTTAAAGTCCTATTTATATAGAAAAATGTTAATCTGGAACATTTTGGAATATTAAGGAATAAACTTACATAGAATGCTGACGTCACAAATTGCCATGCCATAACTCAGTCTGTTAGCTTGAATTCATTTAGGTATCAACTGCAGTAATGAGTGATTCGTGATTACACCATTTATATTAGCGTTATGAAACATTTTGGAACGTTTCAAAATATTTTCAAAATTCTTATTACATCTAATTTTGTAACACTGCCCTTCTTAAGGCTGTTACATTACGTACTAGCAATTTTGGATTTTACCCTTACCACGATCCTACCTTTTCTTCTGCACTGCGATCTGTACTTGTAGCACCATTTCTCGATGAAGGGCTGTCCACAAATTTCTCCGTGTTTCAAAACTATTAACACGTTATGTACCACCCCCAACGGAGTTTCGGTATAGTCGGCATCGGCACAAATTTTGTTTCTTCAGGGCCTACAACACCTTTCACAAGTCTTCTAGTAATTCAAGGCTTTAGTAACGAGGTACTAAATGACGGCACAGTAGGTGACATGCTTTCCCAATTTCAGACCCTCACTGTTGTAAAAGTACCCTCATATAGCATAAAAATCGCGATTATAAAAACTGATACAGCTTCGCAAGTTTTTATGCTATTAATATTGAAGTTTAAAAGACAATATAAAATACTTTAAAAATTTGCGGAGTGTGTGAAATATTTAATATTTAAAATAATTAATTATATATGTAAATGTTTGTAAATCCATTAGCTTGCCTAATTAGAATTAAGCAAACTACCAATATTGTATTTAGTTAAAATTGTATATATTAAATAAGATTTCATCATTTCAAATATTAACATGTTGCAAGTTCAAGTACAATAAATTATCGCAAAGCGCAAAAAAGAAATAGGAAACAAGTTACGCTAGTGGAATAAAGTAACCGCGTCCTAAACTAGTATATAAACAGCGATTGAAAAATGCTTAGGAGACTTCGATTTCGACCGCGGAGTTGGAGATATTGAGTTGCATGCTCATAGTTGGGCTCGCATAGTAAATCAACCTTTGATTTAAAATATATAACCGAGTCTACGAACCTACTTAGCACTCGGGAAGGTTGTTGATGTTACCGTCGCCATCGATCGTGCCTTGTTGCTAGGGCAATAGGCACCTTCGCTGAAAGCTATTCATGATCCTCCAGGTAAACAGTTGCTTGTGCAATAAGATAATTGGAGTATCCTGAAAACCATCGCCATATGTCGCGCGTGGCCCGTCTTAATTTTGTTGCTGCAGTTGATCATGCGACTCGGAGGGAGAATTCTGACAGACTCGCATAGACAATTCGTAAACGCGAACTTTAGTTGCTCGTGCCACAAAAGCTAGCGTTACGAAGCATTCAGACCGCAAAAGGGATATGTAACAGGAGTACATGAAACCTTTAGGTCTATTGTAAATCGTTTGTGTACCACTGTAAGAAACATTGATACAAGATCTGTTATTAGACAACTTCCAAAGGCATTCTAGCATTTGTTTAAGGCCTTTAGAAATTAATTACCGTTGATAGAAAGGCTTTCCACGAGAAGTGCCAATTAATTAATTTCATTCATACTAATCCAATCAGCAATAATTAAATACATCTATTGATTAAGCTTTGCGAAGTAAAATTCAATACTTAGTTGTCATTGTTGTAGACACAAAAGAACATTTAAATAGTCATATCATTTAGTTCACTTTGTACATATTTGTTTGAGTATTAGATGCCCAGAAAATACTTACATAATTATTTTGAAACTTTCATTATTATTTTGAACCTTTGATTATTAGTTTGTACATAATTTTAATTTGTAATTAATTATTCAGATATTTTTATCAGAACAATATATGACTTATGAAGGTTTACTGCCTTATCATTTACAAACTAATTTAGCTAGATATGAATAACAAAGTCCACCTTCATAAGAGTCCTGTAAAAGAACCTATCCTCACGTTGACTACCTGGATAAGCAAAATATAAATAATTTTTCGCCGCGGCGTAATTAAAGAAAACCGTAAAGTCGCGCTGTTGTACTTCGTTTCCGTCGCCATACCTCTTTTTAAATTTGACTGCAATGCCACGATACATTCAAATGCCTTTAGTGCCCCAATGAGCGAGATAATACTCCTCTAATGTATCGAACAGATTTCTGTATTCTTCAATGGCAATACCAAACCAAGCTTTGCGGATCCCGGATTGATTCATATAAATTCAATAAATAACTATTCACTGTACTTGGTTTCATCTCTGTTCGCCCTTTGTTCACATTCTTGTTGTTTTGGTTCTACATTTCTCCCAGTGCATGGTGGTGGCCCATTCATGTGATCCGTCATAGATTTTCCTCTAGGCAATTTCATTATTCCATATATTACATTATTGATCCTTTTAATAACTCTATAGCGACCTTCCCAGGATCTTTGTAATCTAGGAGATAAACTTCGTCATCGTTGAGACTGCTAAATCAACCCAGATCTTTTAGGCTGAACTCCTCCCGCTTTGAAACTTACATCATAGTGGAATTTCATTTGGTAATCAGGATTTTATTGCGAACTCTATCACTAATTGAATTTAGCGACTTCCAGCGTAGCCATTTCCAACAGTATTCTCTTTTCCAGGACTCCTACTAAACTATAAATCACACGATAGCCTAATTTCACGTCCAAACAATACTCTCCTTAGAGTCTCTCCTGTCGTCCCGTTTACAGCTAACCGATATGCCTTCAAGAACAGATGTAACTCTGGTCCAGATCTCTTTGATGGTATAAGCCAACTTTTGACGAATATTTTGCCATCGTTTAATTCATGCGTTCAACCATTCCATCTGGCTGTGCGTGAAGAGCAGTTTTTCTCGTCAGAAACTTTGGAACAAGACTGACTAAATATGTCTTCTTTGATCTGAACGTAATTCCTAAGAAATTCCAAAACTGCATGGCTATTGTAATTGCCTTTTGATTTGGTAGAGCGTATGCTTCAGTCCATTTACAAAAATACCCATCGCAACAAAGACTTGTTTATTTCCTGCTACAATATTAATTGCTATCCTTTCAAATGGGCTGCATACATTATATTTTCTCATTATGCTATTCGGCCCTTTTCCAGAGTTTTTACTTCCATATGGCAAATCTTCTGTTACTCTGTTTTTCGAAACCACCAACTACATTCATCTTTCACTTCCATCATCATTTTCCAGAGCTCGTTTTGGAAGGTCATCTTAAACTCGCAAGGAATCCCAACAAGACCAATATGTTTTAACAGCGGAATTAAATAGGGACTTCTTCTTCTAATCAGATCTTTGATTTTCAGTATTTTATTTTAATAACAATTTTAGATCGGAATCGCTTTGTTAATCTTGCTCGACGTTATCCAGTTTCTAGTCATTGCTGATTACAGTGACTAGAAGTACTTCGAATTTTGACTCTGACCGATAGCAAGTCTTCCGAGCAAGATTATTTAAATAAAGCGTCAATGTTTCAATGATTTCATCTGGTACGAAGCTCAACTCAAAATCATACTCATGTAGCCATTGAATCCATCGCTTTCTTGATATTCCTTGGAATTGTCCAATTTTCAGTCATTGCTGATTACAGTAGCACGGTTGACAAGAAGTTCTTCAGCTCTTGACTTTAACCGAGAGCAACGTTTACGGTTTTCTGGGCAAGGCTGTTTTGATAAAACGTTAATGTTTCGATGATTTCTTCTGGCACGATGCTCAACTTCAAAGTCATACTATTGTTGTCGTTTAATCCATTTCACTATTTCGCCTTCTGGATTCATAAGCTGTAGCAGCTATTTCAATGCTGCGTGATCAATTCTCAATAAAAAAATTTGTCCATAACGGTATTTGTAAGTGTTCAACAGCATTTGTAATCGCTAGCAGTTCTTTTCGCATAACACAATACTTCCTTTCAGGTTTGGGCAACACTCGTTTATCAACGATTATGTTGACAAATATTTCTCATTTTGAAGTATTTAACAATATTGGTAAATAAGTAAATTAAAATATTTAAATAAATTAAACAATACGCAACCAACACAGAGCATTAAATAAATGAGTACAACATTATTAACGTATGGTTCATATATAACCCAATTTTGTTGACAATAAGATATACCTGCAGAATACATTAATATACATTATCTTCCTATACAATAACAAAGAAATTTATAGATTAAATAAATAGATAATTATCTACACAAACTAAAAATATTATTAAGTAATACCAAATATCACATGTAATACAAAAATACAATTGATTAAAAAAATATTTTTGGGAATGGCAAGTTTAGACCCTTACGTTGGCAAAACACAGAAAACGAGCCAAACCTTCTATTTATAAATAGCAAAAAAGAAAAATTTAAGAATAGAAAAATAAAGGACCAAACATTAGGAACGTCAATAAAACACTTTCAGAAGATGATACAAGTGTCCATAAGGAATGATCGCGTCCTAAAGAAAGACGTCCTTAAATCAAGCTCCAAATGACGACCAAAACGAAAATTAAAGTCAAACAACGACAAAAATTGTCAAAATCGGAAATGACAAAAAAGTACTCGTTATTAGTATAATAATCTCTCGATAAGTTTTGATAAAGGAAGCAAAAGAAAGGGCGAAACAGATGCGAATATGGCTTGAGAAAATAAAAGAAAAACGAAGTTTGGGCATCAGGTGGAAAATATTACTGCCAAACAGAAATAAATGAAAAAGGTTCTTTCTGTATCTATAATAAGGAAGAAAAGATATATCTAATGTTATAAAAACTAAAGTAAAGGAAATCATAACTTCAGCATGCATAAGAACATTATTACATAGACTTGAGACATGTGTAACACAAAATTGACAACAGTTTGAACGCGCGCTATAGTTATTTTGTTTTTCGTGTTATAAATTTTACGTTTTTTGTTTTTACTTATTTCTTTTTTTTGGTTATTTGTATTTAAAATATTTGAAGTTTGGTATAGTTGCATTCTAAATAAAACAGGCTTTTTATTGACATGGTCATATACAGGGTGTTCTATTAGACTTTTCAAATTTGACAATGTCAGCACCGAACTTAAACGTCAAAGCATGGATTTTTGTTTACAGATGTAAGATCCCTTACGACTAATGCATAATCTCCAAAAATCAAAATTTTGCTCTTGTCATAACGGAGTTTTTGGCTGGAGTGAACGTTCTGGGACACCCAGTATACTCAAAACTTATAAAACACTGACTTAGGATAATAACTAGAAAAGCATATTCCAAACATCAGGTGAGAATGAATAGTGATTAATACTCCCAAAAAAGAACTCTTTCATTGTGAAAGAAAACAAATTGGTGATCACACACTCAGAACATTCACACCTGAGTATATTAAAGAACTGGTTCAGAAAAAAAACCTACAAATCATCTTCCAAAGAAGTGAGAAGAAATACTAATCCAAGCTCTAATATTGAGGGAAGATTTGTTCGAGGAAAGCTAACCCGAAACACGTACACTGAAAAAACCCAAAAAATTATCTTTTAATCAGGAAATAAATCAACATTACCGGAAATCTCTTTTATTGAAGAAAGGAACAACCCGAGTAAAATTATTCGGAAAGTATACACACCACAGTGTACTAAAGAAGCCAAAATCTTGTTCCACAATCGTAAATATGGAAAAAACAAAAGTTCTTGACGCGTTCAAAAGGGAAAGCGTCACGACAAAAAAGTGAAGAAGTTGAAGAGAAATTATACTACTCTTTAAAGTGCTAAAACTGGTTCTGAATCCAAAAAGAAAATTAAAAAATTAAAATTAAATAGTAAATGAGTGAAAGCTAAAAAACGAATTCGTTCAAACAGAAAAATAAAGATGGAAAAATTAATCTACTTTGCACCCTAAAAAAGAAGAAGTAAGTTGTACTGACGTAAGCCTCGCTAAATATACGACCAAAGCATACAAAGGGTTTTGGGCTTGGAAAAGATAAACCCTCTCGAAATAAAAGAAGGAAAAAATTAAATTAAAATAAAAAAGAAAAATAAGTCCACTCATTATTTAACAAGTAGAGGATAGGTAGTATTGGATCCAATCAGCACCGACATTACCCTTCATAGCCCCTGCCTCAATCGCGTTTAACGAGGTAGAAGAAGACCTTATCAGACAGGGATACCAATTCGACATGATTCTAAAGTTGAAGAAAAGAAATCAAGAACTACCACTGATTCTGATAATCAGTAATTGTGAAGAAGAAGAACTTAAAATCTCCGAGATAAGGAAAGTGCCCGGGCAGTGCTATCGATGCCATGCTTTCGGGCACGCTTCGTAAGGTCTTCAGCTCCATACAAATGCATGCTTTGCGCGGGGACCCACCCAACATCAAGATGCGAACATCCGGCGAACTCCAGTACAAAATGCAGCAACTGCTCAGGTGATAATCCGGCCTGCGCTAGAGTATGCCCAGAAAACTCAGCCAACTCGAACAGAAGGACAAATGATCAGAAGACAAAACTGTCCAACGACTCAACCCGTAAGGAAGAGATCTCATACTCTTCGGCCGCAAAAACTGAAATGGACAAACCAAGAGAAAGGAATCCGAACGAATTGGAGGAAGCGATAGTAATGGTATTAAGAAAAATACTACCAAGCCTAATTGAAAAGGCTATACAGAAGTACCGTATAAATTAAGAATATAACGCAGAGACGCCAAGGGGCGTCTCTTTAAGTGGAGGGTGCTAATGACGAACCCTTGCATAGGACCACGCTGGTACTTAACAAGGAAGGATAGGAAGTTAAAAAAAATTCCCAAAGTAAAACGAGAGAAAGTAAATTAAAGAGATAAATAGTAATAGTTGTTAGCTCTCGCTAGGTTTTTGGTATAAATTATCTAAATTAAGTAACATCTATTGTCAGCTCTCGCTAGTTCTTTTTGTAAATTATCTAAAGTCAGCAACATCAATATCCTTGACGAACTATATTATCTACGTATAATATTTTAATTATGCATTTAATTCCGTTTGGAAATTATTAAAACATTCCTTTATTTAAGCGTAAATTGCTTTTTAAGTAAACTATTTGAATATACCTCGTAACATATGAAATCTATTTTTAACTCAGAAAAATCCCA
>JAHWXV010339945.1:0-14946 GCA_024586415.1 Phrixothrix hirtus
AATTAAATTTATTTGGTGAGATCGCTAGGGTGACTAAGTAGACATTCGTCTAGACCGAGTATACAAGGGTCATTAACAGGTAACATTACGGGTCGTAAATGCTAAGATCCGTTATAGAAAGGGTTTTAATCCTGAACTGGTTGATAAAAATCAATGCAGCTTCGAAACAGTGTGCCTGATTCATTCTAAAACCAAACAAAGATTACGTAACTAAAGTAGGTAATCAAGCAATTTATTATTATTGTTTATAGCTGCCAACGGAGCAGACGCCAAATTCTTATTTTGTAAGGTCATTTGTGTTATTTCTTTAACACCAATAATTCTAGTACGAACTGTTACTTTTAGTATTTTACGTTACAACAAGGCATCAACCCCTGAGAATTCACGAATTTGAAGGAGCAGTACGACATTTATATACCTGCTGAAGAGTATTTGATGTAAGAGTTTCTTATGTTAGGCCATAATGTGTATATTAAACCTCACGGATCATATTTCAATGCTAGTAAAAGGAAGTTTATTAAATGTTTTATTTTCTTATAATTCTTTCTTGCCTAGAATAGATATCAGATTGAACAAAGCAACGTCAGTATAAGAAAGGTTAATTCGAATACTACAATCTTGCCTTATCTAAATCTATAATATTTTGAATTTGTAACTACTATAAATTGTGGAGGATCCGCATTCTACCTTTGAAACCAAATTGTAACAAATTCACGATAAACGCATAAGAGAGTTGCTACCCGGGGAATGGATGATCTTAAGAGAAAGTCTCCCATTGTGTTTTCACTAAGTTAAACATATCTTCGTTACAACTTGAATATCGTCTTCCATATACTCTAAATAAAACTCCTTGCTACAACTCCTACCCCATCCAACTTTTGCCATTTACAAGTAAAAGCATTTAATCATAATAAAATCTTCCCAGTATGTACTCTTCAAATTTGAAATCAATTCATTTAATGGCGTTTGAGTTACTATGTAGAAAATATAACTTGGTCACTTTTCTAAGAATTATCTTATTCGAAAATCACTTTAGAAGAATATATAACTCTATACAATTGCAGTGTACTCTTTGTTATTATTAAAAGCAAGGTTATACTCTTCAAAACAACATAAAGACACAAACCTACTCGACATCGATACTAAGAAGCTAGTTTTTGTGTCTTTAAATTATTGTAAAAATTCAGTATTTCCCATTAAAGAAAGTGTGTCTCGACAAATATATTGTAAGGAAATTACCTAATTCTTTAAAAGTCCTTATTTATACTAGAAGTCCATACTCTGCTATAATCTTTTACCAAATCCGCTTTACAAGAAAATGTACACTATATACACCTGGAGTATGGTCTTTCATATTATAAAAAGCATGGTTATTGATTTGTATTCACTAAACTATAAGTTATTTATTTACACTTATTCAACTTTGGTATTTATTTTACAGTGCACTAATAATACATGTTTATATTTGTATTTATTTAAATCGGCTACTTAACAAAGCAAGATTATTAGCAAAACTAAAAACTAGAACATTCAGGTAAAATCAAGAATTAAATTAGTCATAACGCCGATGTAATAAATTGCAATACCATGACTGGTTAAGTTTATTTAGATATAAAGTGCATTAGTGAGTCATTCATGAATACATCAATTATTTTAGTTCGATGAAACCTTCTCAAATGTTCTACGGATTGTTCTGGAATGTTCTACAAAAGAATTGTAATTTTTAATTTTGTTATACTATCACTTCCTTAAGACTTAGGTTCCGTAACAGCGACCTTGGACTATACTCTTGACATGGTTCTGCCTTTTTTACGAATGTCGGAATCTGCACTGTAACCCACACTTGTGGCACTGTTTCTTAGGAAAATGACATTCCACAGATTTTGTAGTTGGTGATGCTCCTCTGAGATTTCAACTACATGCCTGGATCTTGATACCAATGCCTTGAAACAAAAACTGTAACATATTACGTTCCAAGCGCCAGCTAAGTTGGTCTGAACTGCAACCAAGCTTTGGTATGGCTAATTCTCTACCAGCACAACACAATATCTCTAAATTCTATGATAGCTGCCACAACTTTATAACGTGGTTTCTGATGGGACAAGGCTTTCGTTACGAGGTAGCAAATGCTTCGGATACTTTGGCAATAACGGCGCTATAGGTGACATAGCTTTTCAATTTTTGGTCTTTGCCGCTGTATTTCTTCTACGCCACAATATCTCTTTTTAAATTCGACCGCGATGCCGCGGAATATATGGAGCCAAGGGGTATTCTTCAGTGGTAACGCCAAATTTTGCTTTGGGCTGTCATAAATTTAGTAAATAATCATTTGCTCTCCTCGACTTTTACGCTTTCAATCTCAACTAGGTTCGCCGTTTGGGCAGGTGCTTATATGATAAATACCAATGCCAAATTCTTACGTTCTTGCATTTCATCTGACCGTTGATGAACAGAAGTTGTTCTGGTCTTGCGTATCTTCAACTGCTGACAAAGAATTTGGAAGAGGGCCAACTCAAAATTTCTTCCTTAGTCTGAGTGTAATTCCAAGGAAATTTCAAAACAACTAAACAGTTCTTTTACCAAGGGCTCGGATTTTGTAACTGACTCTTCATTAGGTAGAGCTTATGCTTCAGTAAATTTACTTAAATAGTCTTGGCAGCTAGAATGTATTTATTTCCTCCTTCTGTTTCCGGAAATGGACCAACTATAGCAATTGTTATTCTTTCACATAATCTACCTACAGTATATTGTTTCATCAGTGCCGTTCGTCTACCCAATGAATCATTTCCAGAAGCGCATATACATATCCCGGTCTTTGACTTTCTTTCTTGCATTTTAATAACAACTTCAGATCTGGGTGGTTTTCTGGATCTTGTTTGGCATTATTTGGTTCCAGTCACCGTTGCTTACCATAGTACAGTTGACAAGAGGTTCTTAAACTATTTCCTGTAACCAAGTGCAACTTTGCAAAGTTCTAATCGATGCTGTCTTGATAAAGCATCAATATTTGGATGATTTCTCTTTGCACGCTAACTTCAAAGTCATACCCTTGTAGCGGTTCAATTCATCCCGCTATTTGCCATCCAAGATTACTAAAATGTAGCCACTTCAGCGCTGCGTGATCGGTACGTAATAAGAAGTTTCGTCAATAAATATATTTGCAAAGGTGTTCTTCAATAGCACTTGTCATCACTACCAATTCTATGCGCGTAACACAATAGTTCTTTTCGGATTTGGGTAACACCTTATTGAAATATCCAATTAGCTGTTCTTGTCCGTCTTGAATTTGCAACAGCATTTTACCCATGCCAACGTGGCTAGCAACGGTATCTAAGACAAGTCTTCCTTCCATTCTAGGGTAACTGTGTCGCAAATGACTCCTGACGGCTATTCTAGCATAAATATGGTTAGTCTTCTTCAGTGGGTTTTATAGGGTGTCTTACGTTGTCTGTAAATCAACGTACAAATCGACGCTAGTAAGTGTATAACCTTAAGAAGTTTCATAATTCATGTTTATCATGTTGTGGACATTCTCGCGCAAACCGAACTTTTTTTGGGTTAGCTGCCACAACTTTTTCAAAAACTGCATGACCCAGGTATTTGAATTTGTTTTGGAACAAGTCGTATTTTTTCGGATTAAGTTGAGTAATTGCACTTCGCAGTCTTTAAAACACTTCCTCAAATTCTTTCAGGTATCCACCAAAGAACTTTGCCATAACTATGACAATATTCAAGTATACTAGACACGTTTGCGAATACAACTCTTCCAGGAGCAACGAAATTAGTCAAAGGGGATTACTCTGAACTGTCAGGACCAGATCCAATGAAGAATGCTGTATTTTTCGGGTGTTCAGCATCCATACCGAATTGCCAATATCCACTTTTCATATTTAAGGTCCTAAACTGCTTGGATCCGGAAAGCGTATCGCAAGTGTCATTAATTCTGGATAGAGGGTATCTATCCCTTTTAGTTACAGTATTTAGGCAACCCCTGACACTTACTACCTTTCGGTAACGTAACATCTTCTACTAGCATTATTTCCATTGCATCGTTATCTTGTCGACTCATGTGTAGCTTTTCGTCATCAATCTGTATGATGACATTCTTCAAGTCTAAGAGAAAGCCAAACTCAGACATATCCATACCAATAAGACAGGTTCATCAGTATCAGCTACTTGCACGCGATACTTTAACTCCCTAAAACCGATCCGAATATTTATAATAATTTCACCATAAACGATTACACGGTTTCCTGTAGCTGAACATAATTGCAGCTGTGAAAGTGGTAACCTTCCACTCCCAAAAACGTTTTGTTTCACTAATGTATTCGTTACTCCGGTTTATAGTAGCAGTTTAGCAATTCTTCCCTGAAATTGTTCCATTAAAGTAAAACCTATCTGTTGTATGCCTTAACGCTGCCACTAGGATAGTGACTTCGATTCACCCCTTCACATCGATCGGTTCTGGCTTTTCGGGTGCTTTGTGTTATCAGTAAGGCTGCTCATAGCCTCTTTGCAATTTTTCTGCATATCACTCCGCTAACCTGTTGGTCTTTGTGCTTAAATTAATCTTAACACTGTTTTTTCCAAATTCTCAGCACTAGCTTTTGTCTTCCTCAATAGCATGTTTACGAGTGTGGCCCTTCTATTCTTATTTGGCCGCTTCAAATTTCAATGCACGAACCAATATAATAACAAGGTCACGCGCACGTGCTAATCTAATTTTCTGTTATGTTTCGGAATCCCGAAGATCTTCCACGAATGTTTGCACCATAATTTGTTCAATAAAACTTTTTACAGCCGTTGCGTATGCTAACCTCGCTAGTCGTGCAATTTCAATTTCGAATTCCCGGGGGCACTCCGATCTTCTGTTCTCAATTTATTAGGTAGACTTGATATAGGATTTTGTCACAAAATCATATTTCTAGTCTTAAAACAAGATAATCAAAACTATTCTGTAGATCGTCTGGAATGATTTAGCGAATGTTTAAAGCACCTCCAGGTGGAGCCACAATTTAGGAAGTTGTCTTTTCTTCCAACCGTCCATCCATTTTATGCTGCAGCTGCTACGAGCTGTTTATGGTAATTGGCCAAACATGTCTTCCCATCATACGAGAGTGTTTTCACGTGTCTTTTGGGTTGTCATTGAGGTACATTGACAAGGATAAACTTTTGATGTAATTCATCACACTCGTTGGTTATTTGGTCACACTTTGTTGCTATCTCATTGGTAATGTCTGCTATTTCCTTTGTTAACTTGTTTTGGCTTGATTTAATTTCTTCCTATAATTTATTGGTGAGTTTTTCTTGTATTTTGACTTATTACTATCTCTTGATATAATTTACTTTAACCTAATTTAACCGATAAAACTTCTTCCTGTAGTTTAGTATAACTTAATTTCAATTCGTCTTGTAATGCATTTTGGTTCGATTTAGTTTTATCTTTCAGTTTCCCCTATCAATTTGTTTGTAATTTCTTCTTGCAATTTATTTGATTTGGATCAATTTTGCCTTGTAAATTAGTTTGATTGGATTTCAATTCTTCCTGATTGAAATCCTATTTTCTTGTGATGGAGTTTGATTAGATTCTATTTTTGCTTGATTGGAATCCATTTTGTCCTGCATCTTTTGCAATATTTTCATCAGCAACTTCATATTTTTATGGCACTTCTTATCACCTGCATATACAAAACGATTAACCCCAGCTTTCACTTAATTACTAGTCTGTGAGTTCACAGATACCTGAAACCAATTTAACGAAACTAGTTAATTATTTAGAAATTTTTATTTATATTCAGTAAATTATTAATTATTTATTTAAACGTATACAACTTTTTTTACTTTACTTTATTTTGCAGTACACTAGTAATAAATATTTATATTTCTATTTATTTCAACCAACTAGTTAATAAAACAAGATTCTTAACAAGACTAAAAGCTAAAGGAATTTAAACTACTATTTATACGAAAACGAGGTTTCTAGAACATGCAGGTAAAATAAAAGTTAACGTTAGTCATAATTCTGATGTAATAAATTCCAATCCAATAACTAATTGCTGCGACCTACAATTTAATTAGATATAGGTTGCAGTAATGAGTCATTCATGATCACATCATTTTTTAACTTCGCAGCCTAAATAAGAGGGAAACAAATGGTAACTATAAAATATTTTTCTTCACAATCATATAGTAATGTACTGTTCTTTAATTTCTTAGAGGTTCGAAAGTGAAAAATTGTTTACCGAGTGGAAAGAAAGCACCTTGCGCCCGGCAAATCTATGGTAACAATTGTTATTTTATGATTCCCACGTGTATTACAACAATACTTCTGATCAATGGCAGCAAGTGTCAAAAATTATGAAAAGTTTGTCATTAATTTTATGAATAATTTCAACTTATGAAGGGTATTTTGCATGATTGTTAATAAAATAATATACAACCTCGCCCAAAGTAACATTTCTCTCTCGAGAAATAGTTCAATTCGGGCTTACGGCATAGGTGAACTATCTTTTCTCTCGAGAGAAGAATGAGGTACTTTCCGTCTCGGTATGTAATAAATTTAATCCAACACCTTTCCAGTTTTCGCACACCACTTAAAAGATTTTCCGTGACCACTTTAAAAAATGTATTAATAGCTTCTTTTAATTCATTGTCCGACTCATGCTATCTCTCAGTAATGGTGAATTTAAGTATGGGAAACAAAATATAACCGCGATGAGCCAGATTCGAGAAGTTTGGTGAATGTGGAATACATTTAAAATCGAATTAAGCAGCAGTAGACATTGCAAGTTGAGACTTGCGATTGGCGGGTTATCCTGCAACAACATACCTTTTCGTAAACTTCCTTTGCGTTTATTCCTAATTTCTTTGCGAAATCTGCGAAGAAGTAAATAATCAATCAAGAAGATGCCCTTATAATCCCAAAAAACTGTGGCCATAATGTTTCCTGCAGATTAAACTGTCTTGAATTATTTGAGTAATGGTGAACCATTACGATGCAATTCTTTCGACTATCATTTTTGCTCTGAAACCTATTAGCGTACCCATTTTTCATATCCAGTCACTAATCGAGTCGAGAAATTTTCAGAATTTGTCTGGAAATGAATTAAAAGCCGTTGTGAAATGCTAAATCGTGTATATTTGTTCTCGACTAAAAGCATTGGAGGTACTCTGCGTGCTGAAATTTTTTCAACCCTAATTCATTCACCATGGTTTTGTAAACACTGGTTTTACTTATGTTTGCAAAATGTGTACAATCTACTCAACTATCAATTAGGGGTTAGGAACCACAATTTCCTCTACTCTTTTCACAGTTTCACCTGCTGTGGCAGTTTTTGCAGGCCCAGGTCGCATTTGCCTTTTGTGGAGGATCGTCCACATTTGTATGCAATAGAGCGGATTCTACCAAAGTTTCATGCGTGTCTTCCAAAATTTGAAGTGGCGTCATCTACTTTATGTAGAGATATTTTATAATAGTGCGAACCTCGTTTTTTCGCATGTTTCCAAGTTTGGCAACCCGTACTACTGTTTCTAGTTTTCACGGCATGGATGTGTTGATAAGTAAGCAGAAGAAATCAAAAATCTACATCTTGGGTTATTCTGCACCTGGCTATGATTATAAAAAGGTACCCTCACTATTCTACGGAATCTTCTCGATTGTTCTATGGAATGTTCTGGAATGTTCTATGAAAGTATTGTTATTCGTCATTATGTAGCAATATTTTTATATATTCATTACCAACTTCTGCTTTTGTATAAAGTAAAAGGTAGTTGCCGAATAGTGCCTAATTTTAAAATTATTCATCATCCTTAAAACAATGTATTGTTTTTGATTTGATTTTCAGTAAAGATCGATTTATTTAACACTGGAGTGCTCGCGCGGATTATTATTGCAATCCATCAGATTTTGGTTTGCTAGTATCTGAAGGTTGACAACACCCACAGCCTTGAACAGTCGTCTATCTTCACCTTCCACTACTAGTATAGCGCTAGTTGAGTGGCAGTGCCTGAAGTGAACGCATTGATTTTTAGTCGATTTATATTTTTGTCTGGATTACAATTGTAATCCACGCGAATATTTACATGACTATTTGGTTTTATGTATTAGATTTAAATTTTGTTTTTACTAACCTTAAATATTAGTCTTTTATCCGTTGAACTATACAATTTTGTTAAATAATTGTATATAAAAGATGTTGGAACAAGAACGAGAACAGTTGCGCCAGTGGCTACAAGAAATAGAAACTGGCAGCGAAAGTGTCTTGTGAGTAGAAGATGAAAATGAAGTAGAAGAAGATTTTGTTGAAACATAATAGAGACTCTGATGAGAGTAGGAGCGGTTATTTGAAAGAGTACGCAGAAGAAAGAAACGAAGCAGTTCAGCAGATAATTTTATATTGGAAAATACAGAACTACTAGATGGTATGTTGATCCCGTGCAAGGGATAAATACACGAATTCAACTCCACAACATAATTCCTTCTCTGCATAAACCTGGTCCTCAATGTGAAGGTAAAGAGCCAGATATAAAAGCTATCCAGTGCTTTTTAAGACTGAACTAATACAGACAATTGTAGAAAATATCAACATACTCATTACTAGTAAACCGAAACAAAATTATTTACGTGACATAGATGCAAACCTAACCGATGAAGTAGAAATAAGGGCACTCATAGGTATTCTGTACTAGTGCGGAACACTGCATGCTGGTAGGAGAAATGCTATGGGTATGTGGGACATAAATAACAGGACCGAAGTAGATGCTTGTTATGTAACTCTTAATGAAAATAGATTTAGGTTTCTAATGCGATGCTTTCGCTTTGATGACGTAAGAGACCTAGAACCCGAAGAAGTATTGACAAATTTCACCATTTCGAGAAATTTTTGAGATGTCTGTAAGTAATTGCAAAAAGATGTATAATCCTTCAGATTACCTTACATTAGACGAGCACCT
The DNA here is from genome assembly GCA_024586415.1 of Phrixothrix hirtus. Taxonomy (NCBI): domain Eukaryota; kingdom Metazoa; phylum Arthropoda; class Insecta; order Coleoptera; family Phengodidae; genus Phrixothrix; species Phrixothrix hirtus. Next base: position 8,953 of record JAHWXV010339945.1, read on the forward strand.
TTAGCTTTAAGGGATGAACACCCCTTTCCACAATATATGCCAAAAAACCAGCGAAATATGGCATCAAAGTATTTGCTTCAACATCAGCAAATAACTATTACCCATCTAATTTTGAAATTTATTTAGAGGTTCAGCCTATTGGTCCATTCCAGTTGAGTAATGCCTCTAAAGATGTGGTAAAACGTCTTGTAGATCCTGTAGTTGGGTCGAACAGTAATATTACGACCGATAATTGGTTTTCGTCTCTATCAATTGCTAAAGAGCTATTTAAAGATAAGTCACTCACTTGCATTGGAACTCTGAGAAAAAATAAAGCGGAAATCCCAGAATATTTTTTGCCCAATAAAAATAGAGAAACCTACTCAACTATTTTTGGATTCCAGAAAATCTGTTCCCAAAAGAAACCAAGCGGTACCTATGATCTCAACAATGCACAACACAAAGGCTATTGATGATAACAGTGGTGAAGAAAAGAAACCAGTTGTTATCACTGCATACAATGATACTAAATTTGGAATAGACATATTGGACAAAATGTGTCGCCAATATGATACAGCAAGAAGATGGTCACTCGCTCTTTCCTTTCATGTTCTAAACGTTGCAGGAGTGAACGCACTTCTTACTTTCAAGGCAAATAATGGCAATTCTATGGTCAACTGCTCGAAGTTTTTGCAAACTTTAGCTTTGAATATAATGAAACCTCAAATGCCCAGGCGTATCAATCTTCAAATGATACCAAAAGAAATCAAACATCGCGGAAGAATGTTGCTAAGAATTAAAGAAAACCCTGCTCCCCCACTACAAAATAAAGGATCATTAGGTCGATGTCATTTGTGTGGAAGAGCTAGAAACAAAAGTACACGAAAAAGACGTTTTAGGTGCAATAAGTGGGTCTATCCAGCTCATCAAAATAGCATTTTTAATGAGTGTGATGACTGAAACACTAAATAATGTATATCGAACTTTGACGTTATTCATACATGTAAATATTTAATTCATAAGCATTATAACTATTATAACCTTGTATTAGTTCTGTAACACGTTTGTACATTTTACTTCTTTACTCTAATTTTTTTAACAGTTTTCCTATAAAATAATTGTAGACGTACAAAACAATACCAAAATTTAGTACATTTGGTAAAACCCCAATTTTTATTCTTTTTTTGTATTAATAAAAATCTTGATTGGCTAAAAGTGTTCTTTATTACTTCTGAAACGCTTAAAAAATAATTTAAAATTACTAATTTAAAAAAATTATATGAAAAGAAAAATTAAAATGGATTACAATAGTAATCCGTATGAGCACTCGTGTTTCAAATACTTCATGCGAGTACTGCAGTGTTAAGGCAGAAATCATGATTCAATTCGCTTATGCTATGCTTTCTTAATTCTTCTACTCGAAATGATTCCAGATATCTCTATGTTATTAAGGTAACTTGTATGAATCTGATTTTCTCAATGCATTGATTTTGAATTTAATTATTGTTTAACAGTTTTGATTATAATGTCATTTGATTTTTTCATCATTATTCCGTTAGTATCCGAATATTGATTGAAGTCATAATTTAAAATTACTGTTCTTTGTTTTAAGTACAAGTAACTTATTTTGCTTTAACTATGGTTATCATTGTCACAGGCTAAACTGACAATAACGCATGCAGCAAATAAAAATCACGAGTGTCTAACCACGGCCGGCAAAGCTACAGTGGAGTGAGGCGTGGTTCATCGGTATTTGTGCGGCTAAACACTATTGGGTCAAGACAAAATCGGTAAAGGGTGGACGCCACTGTTCTCAAATCCATACTGCTACTCGGTAATGTTTGTGGAACACCCTGTATGTCAAGATGTTAGTGACCTACCTTAAGAGTAGAGACACACACTCTTACGACAACTCCGGTATGTCGTGGAGTGCTAACTTTATTATAAAATTGGGAGTGAAGCCTCCCTATTTAAGATTGATTGTTCCAAAACTATTTTCACTTATGAAAGCAAAGAAAATACTATAATTCGTTTGGTACGCCCTGTATATAGAAATCAGTGCAAAATACTTACAAGAACTTTAATGATTATTTGACGTTACTCACAAATTTAGGGTGTAGTTTGTATTAAGTGTATTGACTAAGGACAGATTTTAGAACTGACCACCCTGTACATCGTTAGAAATTAAGCTGTCTGAATTCTAGATTATTACTAAAGTGTTACATTTACTTAGAAACAAATGCTTTATGGCTTTTGTTACTGAAAAGTACTGAATCGTTCTTTAACTTATTGTATGCGCAATGTATAATTACAATTATAGGTAAGGTTTATGTTGGTGAAATAAGAACCATAATTTAGTACAGGAATACCCTTATATACTTAACTTCGCACGAAAACACACATTATAAAAACAAGGTCAACAATTATTCAAATAGTCATATAAGACTTAAATTCTAGGAACAAAGAAACATTGACTAACAGAACTGAGACTCGAAAATATTTATTTAGCAAATTCAGCTATTTCTACAGCTGGAAGCAATTGTTTAAAGCTAATAGGTAATGAACGAATCTCAATCACGTTAACGACATTAAGCTATATTTAAAATATGCATAAACATACGATTTTGTGGGTACCCAGCATATAGTAATTATTACAAAGCTTACTTATTAAGATATAAACATTAGGTTCACTAATAGTGACTTTTTAAGAAATTGAGAATATAAATTTAGAGTTTTCGGATCAAATAGTTCTGGCTCAACGAATACACAATTATTTAAGGCTGGTAGTTTATTTGTTTCGTAATTATATAAGGCGAGCACTAGCGTACCTTACTTAATTTGCGCTACTTTCCAAAAAAAATGGGTTCTTTAGCGATGGTAACAATTGTTTAAAGTTGCAGGCAGATGAAAGGTAGCCCTTCTTTACCAGATGCGGGATATAGCAAAAACATTAGACACTTACAGGTGGTCTACGCTCCTTATTCAGAAGACATCTCTTATCATTTAATTGTTGGGTTGATAACCCCCACGGGTAGGATGGTACTTAAATGAACTTTTTCCACTTTATCCAAATTAATTTAGGTAGTCTACGTCAACGCCTAATGCAGTGGCAAATATGTTAGAACTTCGATAGCGGCAATTCTAATTTTCCTAAAACAGTCAACGCAATCCCGAAAAAAACTAATTACGTCGTAACACCTCCTATCTTACGAGTATCTGCATAGATACTACTGCTTTTGTTTGATAATCTTTCCCACGGGTTCCGTTCGTCCCCCCCCCCCATGTATGAGTTCATATCACCCACCTTGGTGGCGTCGATATTATATGTTTTATATTAGTTCAATTGTAACGCAGTCATTTACTTTTTAAGATTTTAATGCTACTATGTACATCAATTTCTTGTATGTTGTATATGTCTATATTTTTTTTGTTGAACAAACTGTTACCTGGTTTCCCATTTATACGTAAATTTATGTGAGTTAGAAAAGTTTTAAGATTTCTGACATAGGATTTCTTACTTTGTAGTTGAAATAATTTTTATTGATTAAATTTTATACTTATTTCTTTAAGACTGCATTGTAACAAAATCTCTAGGCTATTTTCCAAAGCATTATAGGAGGTGTAATCAAATAGATTTTTATTTTAACTTATTTTTCCCTTTATAAGATTAGCTTTTACATAACTTTAATGAGTTCTTGTTCAGCTAAAACTATTTAAACAATTAATGTATATGGTAGTACCTACTTAATACTGCTTATTACATTCAATGCCTTCAAAAACCAACAAGAGCTGAGATCACATAAGAAAGTTCGCTCCTTTTTCATTTCTTTATTTGTTTATTATCCATCCAGTACTGATTTCGGTACATGGCATCTTAACTAGGTAATTATCCTTAACTAAATTATCCGGTGGTAGAATGACAAGTGTTCTACCATAAACCAGTTATGTGCAGCATTACTACTTTTATTTAAATAACAGTAAAATAAGTCAATATAATTTAAACAATTTAAAATTTTATTGGTTAGCAGAAGGATTGAATATGAAATTGCAAATTATTTGCCTTTTTATGAATAACTTTTAAATCATTATAAAGTTTCAAATATAAAGCATTTAAAAGAATAGGCATTGGCACTGAATATTTGTATTAAGTTAGATACAAGCAGTCCAAACAGTAAACATATATTTTTATTAGGTACTTACAACCTTTACATTCATTTGTATACATGGTAAAGAGGAGAGTCTAGAAGCATGATTGATCTAATCGTTTATGATGAGAGATTACGTGAATTGGTAAAGGACACACGAGTGATGAGAGGCTCTGAATGTGGGACGGATCAAAAATTGAGCTTGGCAGAAAGTGGGTATATAAGAAGAAGCCAGTTGCAAGAAAAACTAGAGTGAAATTGGAAAGATTGCAGGAGGAGAATGTGAGAGAGGAATAAGTACAAAACCTAGAGACGAGAATGTTGTAGGAAGAATCAGATGGAAGTATGAAATTAGAAAAGGTGACATCGAATGTGCATGGAAGAGGTTGAAAGGCCTCGAGATAGAGTGTGCAACTAGAGTATGTGGAGTGGGTGCGATTATAAAGTCAAAAAGGAACGCATGGTGGAATGATACCGTGAGAAATGCAGTAAAGGAGAAGAAAGCAATATATAAGGGAATGATTGAAACGATAGATGAGAAGAACAGAATGGATCTACTGAAAGCGTATCGGATCAAAAAGAAACGTGCTAAGGAAGCTGTGAAGGACATTAAAGAGAGTTTTAGTGAAAAAGGGAGTAAGAATGCAGAATGATTTTGACCGCAATAACAGATTATTTTGCAAAGTGGGTAACGAATGCAAATCAGGGTGTAAGCAACCGAGTAAACTTAATACGGAATAGGTAGAATGAAATGGAGTGGCATGAAAGTAAAGTGATATTCCGTTGGAAAGAAAATTTCAAAGAGCTGCATGGCAACAGGGGTACTGAGATAAGTGTGAATATGGGAAATGCTGGAATACATAGAATCAAAGAGAGCGGTAAGAGCATAGGCGTGGAATAAGTAGGAAATGCAATAAAAAGGCTTAAAAATGGGAAGGCCGCTGGAGTAGATGAAGTTACGAACAAAGTGTTAAAGTATGGCGGTATGCGACTAGGCGAATGGTTATACAAACTATTTAATGCTTGCGTTCAATTAGCAAGAGTGCCAAAGGACTGAAAAAGTGCTATAACCGTGCCTTTGTAAAAAGGCAAAGGTGGTAGATATAAATGCAAGAACTATAGAGCTATAAGTATATTAAGTGTAGTTGGGAGGGTTTTGGTAGAGTTATAATTGATTGAATTCGCATAAATACTGAAAGAAAAGTATGGGATGTACAGGGTGGGTTTATGTCTGGACGAGGGTGTGTGGATCAAACGTGTAGTCTGCAGCAAATGGCCGAGAAGTTTTTTCATGTTAATGAGAAAATGTATTGTACATTTGTGTATTTAGAGAAAGCGTATGATAGTGTAAACAGATGCAATTTATGGGCAACTCTGACGCAGTACGGTGTAAAGGGAGAACTACTGAATGCAATAAAAGCAATGTATAGCGGAAGCAGAGCATGCGTGAGAGTGAACGGTGCGGTTAGTGAGTACTTTGAAGTTGAGTAAGGTGTGAGACAAGGATGTGTGATGTTGGTTGTTTAATATATTCATGGATAAATGTGTGAGAAGTGAATGTGAGGACTTGAGTGGTATAAATATAGGTAGCGAAATGTAAATGTGTTGATGTATGCAGATGATGCAGTACTAGTAGCTAAAATCATGAGCCAAATGCAACGAATGTTGAATAAATTTGTAGAAATGAGTGAAAGAATGGATCTGAAAATCAATAGTGGCAAAACTAAAGTAATGGTTTTCAATAGGAAAGGTGAAAAGGAAATATGTCATTTGATGTTGGGTAGCGAGATAATTGAACAAGTGGATAAGTTTGCTTACCTTGGCAGAATGTTTGCAAATGATGGGCGAATAGATAGTGAAATTGAAAACA
>JAHWXV010339973.1:0-11840 GCA_024586415.1 Phrixothrix hirtus
CTGTTTTGTATACGCAACATTTCCAGTTTCTATGAATCGATTCAATAACTTTGTGAAAGTTTTCGGGTCAGGCGTTCTTTTGTTGGGATAACGTTGGTGAGATATCCGACTCGCCAAAAACAATTTCGTTCATCCTCGCCCAGTATAAAGATCATATCCACATGTTCATCTTTAGTAAAATTCATTTTTACTTTAAAGCACTAAAGTTATAAATAAATATTAGCAAACTAACACGTTCAAAATGATAGCAAACAATATTTTACTACTTGAACAAATGCATATTATCTATGGCACCTTGGTTAGGACAACATATCTTGGAGATAAGTGCATTCTTTGAGCATGGTAACTAAATTTTATTAAATATTTCGAAAATAACTTAAGGTAGGTATAGGGCACCCTCATATCAATCGACGGAGAATTTAATTTTGCATCAGATCCTGAAACAATATATAGGGTATTCTATTTAAAAAAATTGAGAAAACTGTGTCTGAAGTTGTCTATATTTAAAAATTAATTCTGGACACCCTGTATGCAATAAGGCCACAAAATTCGAACAGCAGTATTTCCAAACCTTCAGTAACAGCTATCTGTAGTGAAATTTGTTAAACTTCATATTTGTGTATGTGGTGATTTTTTAATGAGATGACGACACTTGTAGTTTATTTTACAAAAAAATTTATATCTTTAAAATAACTAACTGCATAGCACTAAGATTTATAATATGAATAACGATCATTAAAAGTCATACCAAAGAGCAAAAATATATAGGGTGCTATATTTAAAAAAATTGAACTCCACTGTGTCACCTTTCTGTAGAACACCATCTATAATCAGAAATAATTTTAGAAATTGCCAATTAACCTTCTGAATACTTCGCGAAAATTTAAAACCTCTACCTATAATAGCACCGGAACTGTGGAAGGCCGACGCACTAATGCCCCACCCTGTATATGAATCTAACTCATTTCCTGTCTAGGTCATTAAGAAAATGCCTTCGCATGCTAGTTATAACTACTGTGTGGTAAGAAATGAGGACATCAATAATTAATTGTCTTTACTACAAAAAGATGCAAATATTATTCACGTTAAGTACGATCTTTTTTCAATCCTGCGCATGCGTCGCCGCGACCCAAATTGGCTGATTCTCTACTAATTTATTGTCTTTTCCCTTTACTACAAAAGATGTACATGTTATTCACGCTAAGTCCGACTTTTTCAATCCTGCGTATGCGCCGCCACGCCCCAAAATGGCCGCGCACACAATGACCGACTCCCAAAATGGACCACTCACAAAATGACCGATCACAAAATGGCCGACTCCTGCCACCTCTCACGCAAAATAGCGGACCCACAAAATGGCCGCCCCCCACACACAAAGCTGGCTCCCACTCCACCCAAAATGGCCCACTCACAAAATAGCTGACCTGCAAAATGGCTGACTCCTCCCACAACATGGCCGCCGCCGACTCTCCCACAAGATGGCCGCCAAACTTCAAAAGTGAGGTTATGTAGCGTTTTACGGCAGAAGTTGTATAGGATAACTACTTATATAATTTAACAGTTGTGAGTGATTTTATGAATGAAAATTTTTTAATAGAAATTCTTTGTGTACAAATGTATCAATAGCTAAGCTTAACCTAATGTTAGGGTCATTAGTAAATAAATCCATACAAGGAATTTCTATTAAATATTGGAATAAGTGTTCAAATTTAAAGTAGTTGCAGTAATTCATTTTCTACATTTTATCTCTTTGTAATTTAATTGTTTATATGAATTAATTTGATTTGAATTTCTTTTAATATAATTATCTTAGCCAGGTTTCATTTTGTTTATTAAGCGTTTATTAAGCGTATTAAGCGTTAAGGTAATTTGACACACGACAATTTTAATAATATTATAACGAAACTAATTAATTATTTTAAAATGTTTATATATATATTCACTAATAATGGAATGATTTATATACACTTATTTATTTATATATTTATTTCACAATGCACTTTCAATAAGCGTGAATATTTCTATGTATGTCTATTTATATTTACATTGATGTATACAGTAACTTACAGCACAAGATTCTAATAAGAACTAAAACTAAGAGAATTTAATCTACTGTTTATATAGAAAAGATGAATTCTAGAAAAATGATGGAATAGTGAAGAATAAGAAATTAGTCATAATAATGCTATGATTCATTGCTGACTTAATTGAATTGAAAGATAGCGGTTATCGCAATGAGTCATTTGGGAATTACATCATCTATTTTATTCTAAAAAAAGGTGCTGGATGTTTCCAGAATTTTCTATTAGATTTTTATTGTTTCTAATTTTCGTTACAATATTTTTAAATAGAACTTACGAGGTAATATTTGTAGGTCAATAAAAACAAGTAAGTATTGTTCGTATTTGGATAGAATTGATAGAGGCGACGCTCACGCCTACTATAACTAAATTATTAATTTCATAACCCTGAACTAGGGCCAGCAACGAACAGCAACCAATCGAAAACGCTATAAGTTGCCATTCTCCTCCTCTTACCTCTGCAAAATACTACCGAGTGATCGTATTTGTTTGTAATTGATTTTATTAGGTTTGTAATAAAAAACTGAAATTATGTTGGGAGCGGTATTATTTTAAAGTTATAAAATTAAAATTAGTGACAACTGAATCAGTTGCGTTCTTTTTTTTATAATCAAATTGTTTTAAAGTTAATATCTCCTTTTATTAATTAATTAATTTACATATAAAGTATAGAGATGCAATGAAACAACGAAATATAGGGTGCATGACTTAGGTAGATTACAGTTGTTTATTTGTTTGTTTGTTTTTGTGACTGAAGGTTCGGGATGCGGAATTTCCCTTGGCCCTCTTGGACTAGAACTGTTATATAGTCATTTCGCCATGCCTACTAGAATTTTGCCGAATCTGGAGGACTTGCACTGCCAGTAGGGATTTTTAACGTGCCAAACATCACATTGACAAGGAATCTACGATTTTACTTCCTTATCCGAGAAGGCTAGATTACAGTTAACCATTAGTAAACATTTCGTTAGGATTCTAAAATAAATTGATTTAACAACCATTTTATAGTGTTTGATAACGAACATAGATATTTTGTTTGAAACGTTGCATTTATTTGAATTTATTGCATGGATTTATTGACTCAGGCATTTCTTGTTCAACAAAGTTCTAGATTTTTGTTTTCATGCAAAGACTGGTTCTCAGCTAATCAATAATTAGTTTTATTTTAGAGTTTGGTATGGTTTTCTTGAATAAATAGGTATTTATTGCAAACTATAAACGCCATGTAACAGTTATTTTCAATACTAATATCACAAGAGATAAATTAAAATTTTGATTTATAAAATGGGAAAGAACATCATCCCGACATGTAATAATAATCTCACTGTGTAATAAATACTCAAACAGGGAAGTTCTAAGAATGTAAATAATATCAATTAAAAATTTTGAATTAATTAATAAAAATCTGGTGTGAGACAACACACGACTTTCTCTTACGTACATAGATATACAAATAAGTAAATGTCCACATAATTCAAATATTATTTACGTTTATTTTGTGAACGATAATAGTAATGGTCACCCGTCCAAGATACTGGACACGCAAAACCCTGCTTAACTCCAGAGATTTTGTCTGATAGCTCGCTTCATCGCATTTTTTCAGGAAATCCTCTAAGTTAGCGTAACAGGATATCAAAGGCTTAAGAACTGCAGCAAGTTTCAAAAAAATTGTTCTAGCCGTTTTCGAGAAAAACGCAAAAAACTTAAACATCGCAAGAATAAAATGGCACTTCCGGTCATTAGAAAACTTAATTATAGTTTTTGATTTTCATATCATGATTTGTTTTTGAGATATGTTATTCACAACTAATACTCCAAGTACTTCCGGCTACTCGGTTTTCAAAAATGTATTAGAGAAACCCGTTTGTTAATATAAAACTAAATTACGTAGCTGACAAATATACTAAGTTTTAAAAAAATTGTTACGGTCGATTTCAAGAATTCGAAATAAAGTAGTACTTCCGGTTATTTGATTTTAACCAAATTTTGCATACAAACACGATTATTACCTCAAATAGAAAATTTTCATTTATCTAGGGCTTTTATTTTCATAGTTAATGGTAAAAGTACTTTCGGTTACTCAATTTACCAAAAATTTTCCGAGTAACAACCTCGACTATATGAAAGGGTCTTACACATCCAAGCAATAAAATAAATTTTTTAAAAATCGTTAAAACCGATTTCAAGAAAATATCGAAAAACGAAAAATTTGAAAAATATATAAAAACAACAGAAATAAAGTGCCACTTCTGGTTATTCGATTTTAACAAAATTCTTGATTTAGCATACTAAGATAATTGCCACCTCAAATATGAATTTTCATTTACTTAGGTGTTTTAGTTTCATAGTTATTTTATTCAGAGTTAACGGAGAAACTATTTCCGGTTACTCAAGTTATGGAAAATTTTAGAAGAAACCGCCTAGACTATATGAAATAACATTAAATATATAGGAAATATAGGAAATTTAAAAAAAAAATTTATAGCCGATTTCCAGAAGATCACGAAAAATCAAAAAATGACAAGATCAAAGTAGCACTTCCGGTTACCTCATTTTAGTGAAATTGTTCAGGTCACATGCTAAGGTGGAAAGATACCCAAATACAAAATTTTGTTTGCCTATCACCTTTCGCTTTCGAGATATCCTGCTCACAGACACACCCGCGCGCGCACGCACGCACGCACGCATGCACGCACGCACGCACTCACACGCACGCACGCACGAATCCACCCACGCACGCACGCATGCACGCACGCAAGCACGCACACACCCACGCACGCACGCACACACGCACGCATGCACGCACGCACGCACGCGCGCACGCATTCACCCACACACACACGCGAGTGCGTGAGCACAAGTACACACGCACGCACGTACGCCAGCGCGCGCACGCACGCACGCACGCACGCTCGCACACCCGCACGCGCCCACGCACGCAACCACGCACGCACCCACGCACGCACCCACGCACGCACGCATGCACGCACTTACACACATACACAGACCAATTTTTAAAAACATGATTTTCGGACTCAGGGGACCCGAATACGCGTATTTCCACTAAAATTTTGGACGAAAACAATACTTTGTCTATACTATATTTCATATAGGTAAGAAAAAGTAAAAAATTAATCAAAAACATTCGTTACAAATAAGGACGTTCAAACATGTCTCAGTTTCTTTCGTGATGAAGTCATTATTACTTACGGTTGCTATTGGCCAACTTTGTTTTGTTTAGCGATATTGTTTATCACGGCAGACCCATAAAAAGAAAATATCTATATTTTTCATTTGGTTTTGTGGCTGAAACTTTGAGATGGAGCGATTCCCTTGCTACTCTTGGCTTCACCTGCTACAGCCATTTCACCATGCCTAGTAGAATTTTGGCAAATCTGGAAGAATTCCGCTGCCACTAAGGATTTTTAAGATGCCGAACACCACATTGACACGGGACCTTCGATCTTACTTCCTTATTTGAAGTCATGTTTTTTAAATTTTTCTCCGCTGAAAAATTTGCCGACCTCGATCTGCTTTGAACCCGCGTCCCTTGGGCGTAGAAGCATGCATGCTAAAGTTTTATGATAAATATGAACGTCAGTAGTAACACTGATTGGAAAACGTGTTTGTTCTTTTAAAAAGTAAGGTGTATCTTGGGTAACAGATTAGTAAGCTCATAACTACACGTAAATAACTGTTTTCAATTGCCTTCTCAATACATAGAAGACACCTAGAAATTTGACTGTCTTCTCAAATACGATACAAATTATCACACATATCATACTTAAGAGGCAAGATTTAAGTAATTTCAGATTTTTGCACTTAATTATAAATAAATTCTACAATTACATTTAACGTTTTTAATTATTTGACAAGAGTGACGCTACAAAGCGATTGTACAACTATTTTATTAAAAATCACAATTTAATACATATTTTGCATAAAAATCATTTTTCACATTGAATGGAATTTCAAAAATGCTCTTAATTGGTTTCACTGTATCTTCAACACTTTTTCCAAACTCTTCCAATTGCTTATCTCTGTGACTTAACACGAATATTTGATTTTCAATTATTAACAACGATTTTGGGGCAGCTACTAATTCAATTACTTCACCTTCAAGATATTTTAGATACGTGCTACCAAAATAAATTACATGGAAAAATTTATGAAAAGCTTGTCTATGCCTAAAATATTTTAAATTATTAGTGGTCAAAAATACAATTTCCACATTTTCTAAAGGGATACATTTCACACTTTCCTTTTTATTTACGTCACCTGCCGCGCCTGAATCAACTACCTTAAGATCAGATTGTAAAAGTGTCGTGCATCCCAAGTTAATATCATTTGTTTGCGTATGAACGTATGCTTTATTTTCTTGTAATTCGTAAAATATTTGTCGTAAATTGCGTTCAGTTACATCGGTCGCTCTTTGTGCATTCAAACCATTTTCTCTCTTTAAAAACGTAGGATCTTCACAATCGAGACCATATGTTACAAACGGACCAGTTTGCATATCGCCTAGATATCCATGATGACAAAAATTTTCGCCATTCTGTAAAACACCGCAAACTAACGATCGATTTGACTTTGAAACCTCGGAGTCCAACCATGTGAAGGCCACGCCAGTTGATCTCCAATGTTTATATTCTTGACTGCACACTTGTAAACCACCTATCGAGTGAAACCTCATATGTAAATCCCAATCGAATGCTGCCATCTTGGTATCATATCTAACTCCTAATGTTTTTCTCAACCTACGATCCCAAGAATCGCGTATATCGAATATGTCATTGCTCGTCCAGAATTTAAAAAGGTTTTCAAGGTAATCTCGTTCCTTATATTTCAGATCAAATTTCAAATAGGGCATAACTGTATACAAATAATCATAATTCGTTATCATTTCTACTAATTCCATAGCGCTTGCTTTTAAATACTTAGCTACAGCGGGTCTAATCAATGTATTACCATATATTTCCATAAAATATCTTCCCTTCTGAACTAACCCCAACTCTTGTTCAGGTTGTAAAGCAATATTCAATAAAAGACATTGTTTTGAAATTGTTTCCAAAATCGCCTCCATGAGGAAAAAGTTTATTTTAACTGTTTGATGTCGATATCGCCGTGCGAGAGTTTTAAATACATGCCGACAATCTTGTCCTCCCACTATAAGAATATTAATTTCTTTGGGTAATTTTCCATTGGTCTTTAATTCTTCCTGCAAATCCAAAGCAGGCGTTAATCCCCAAAACATATTTAATATTTAAGAAGTAAGCACTTTGACACTGACACTAAAGAAATTCTGATTCGATCGTCGAAAGAGTAAATATGTATGTTGCCATGGAAACACATATTGATTTAGCGAGAACGCTTATTTCAATAGCAACACAGCAATTTTAATTAAATAAATCGTTAGTACCTATCTCATGAAGGATTAAAATTCTGAAACCTTATCATTAATACTCAAAAATTGTACCTAAATTTATACGTGAATCTCTGAAATTCCTTGCAGATTTGAATATACGTCTATAAACTGAAAATTATTTAACAGTAATTTGCCCAAATATTTAAAAATCTAGAAAAATTGAAATAAAATGGGGATAAAAATTGCACACTCGTCGCGCCAGAAAAATCAATGGAATTACATAGCGCTAGTATATTTCTAGTGTAAAATCCTTTGTATTCGACCCCGTCGTCATTTTTATTGCCATGCACTTTTATTATTATATTTGCACAATCCAAAGACAAATCAGAAAATACTTTCTTAATCAAATGGCTAAGTGTAGATATAAATCATAAAAAATATTTTTTTGGATAATACTTTAAATAATAAGCTATAGTTTTCATTCACATTCAACAAGGGCGTTTCAGTAAATTTGTAAGTGACAATTAAAAAATAAGAAAAACGGAGATAAATGTGATGGGTGAAACATATTTATTCCCCATGTACTTCCCCCGACATGTAAATACTTGTCCTAATGCTTAACAAGTTCCTGGAATCCATTAGCATAGACTAGCACCCCGTGGATAGAAGGCACTTTTGTTCAAAATAATATTTCAGTACCCCCCCCCCCCTAAAATAGAATCTACAAAACAATTTTAAGAAAGTTTTATTTATTTAGTAGGAAAATATAGCTAATTGGTTGCAATAATTGTTAAAACATTTCATTTCACATAGACAGTAATTGGAAAGCTGGCTATCGAATTATATACATTCATTTCTTTTTATAAAATAAGCGACATTTATTTGCCATATGTAACAAAATCAAAGTTCAATGAAACGCAAGATCCGTGAGAACGTTATCTGACCCAGTGATATAGATCAGAGAAAACGGTGCTTTCAAAAAGACAAAAAAATGATGGGTCAGGTTAGATTTCGACTGTAGTAAAATTTAGAGCTAATTAATAAGCAAGACGTATAACTTAAAGTGTCTACTGTCACAGGCTGAATTAGGAATAACGCATGCGGAAAGTAAAATCATGAGTGTTCAACCACGGCCGGCAAAGCTACAGTGGAGCGAGGTGGAGTTGATCGATACTTTCTAGGCTGAACACTGTACGGTTAAGACAAAACCGGTAAAAGTGGGCGCCACTGTTCTCAAGTCAATGCAATTTATTAGGTAATGTTCGTATAAACGCCCTGTATGTCGAGATATTAAGACTCACCTTTAGAGTGGAGACAGATACTCCTATGGTAATACAGATATGGGATAATTCTGAAAGAATATGTGCTAAATTCTAAGGGCTCACTATTTGTGACAGCTCCTGTATATTACCGAGTACTAACTTATTATAGAAATAGGGGTGGAGCTCTCCTTGTGTAGTTTATTGATCCAGATCTACTTTTAACTAAGAAAATAAGAGAACGAGAAGTATGAGGGTTTTGGTACGCCCTGTATGTTAAAAGTGATATAAAGTATCTATAAGAATTTCAGTTCTACTTGATGCTATACAAAAATTTAGGGTGTACTGTGCTGAAGGTAAATAATTCAAGAATGGATGCTAAATTCGACCACCCTGTAGACGGTTAGTAATTTAGTTATTAAAGAAAAAAAAATGGATATCACGAAAGTTTTAAGTTTAACTTGAAAACAAATGACATAACTTTATTTTTTTTACAACTTACTAGATTGGTCTTAAATTTATTGTACGCACACTGTATCTTTATAAGTTTAGGTAAGATTTACGTTGTTGAAATAAGAACATAAAAATTGAGCATAAAACACGTTATATAATTAACTTTTTCGTTTTAACATAACAAGTCTGGGAATAAATAACGATGGTTACGATATGCCTTAAATTCTATAAACATTAGTTAACATAACCGATATTCGCATTTATTAAATAAACAAAGCATAAAGCACTAATAGGCCAGAAGAACTGATTTGAAATTATTTAGGAAAGCGAATCTTACTTACGTTAACGGCAGTATAAAAGAAGCATAAATTTCGTGGTTTCCCCGTATACTATTATTTCATTAAATAAACTAAATTAATATAATACAATAATAAGTTCATTAATAATGGGTTTTAACAAATCAAAAATTACTAGTTTAAATTTCTAAAATCCAGAATGTTTATTGAACCCTTAAATAGTGAGAGTTCGTAATTCACTTGTTTCATACAACAAACAGATCCGGAAATCAAAATCCCTTCATTACTTGACGTTAACCAAAAACTAGATTTGTTCTACATCGGTAGCAAATTATTCGCACATACGGGAAGATAGCATAACACCCTTTTTAGATACGAGATAATGTAGGTATCACTTATAGTCAATGTGGTTCTTATTTGCCTTTTTGAAGCAGAAGTCGTCTTTTATTGTCCAATTAGATTAATAACCCTGCAGGGGGATATCAAAGGAAAATGTTACTACCTAATTCCTGTCGAATTGTTTATCCCAATTAATTTGTAACTTCCATCTCAGCACCTAGGTTTCGTGGACACCTTGGAATCTCAACAAGGACCGTTTTTATGAGCTAAAATAAAGACAAACGGCATTTCCGAAATAAACTACTACGTGTCACCACCTATCTTACAATTATCTCTTTAACTACTGTCTTTAATTTTCTCACGCGACCGGCGAGTTTCTTTCCCCATGACCTAATTCTTACGTCATCTCTTGCTTGTGTTACATTTCTTTCATAGCGGCACAAATAGTAACTTGACAGAATTTCAATGCTACGATGTACATTAATTAATTGTATACTTATTTTTGTTCTTTTACTGAACAAGAAGTCACCTTCGATTGCCTTTGGCACGTGTATTGATGTGTTTTAACAGCGTTTTAGAATAACTGACGTTGATTTTCTTACTTTGTAATTCTAAATAATTTTACTGATTAAATTATATACTTATTTTCAATGTTACATTTAATAAAATTTCTAGAATAATTATATAAAATATTATACGAGGTGTTTTCAATAGATTCCTTCTTTTTTAATTATTTTAGATTATAAAACTAACTTTTTAGATTGCTTTAATTAATTATTACCTTACTAAAATTATTTGAACAATTAATGTACATGGTAGTGCATACTTATTACGGAATATTTTACTAATTACTTTAAAATGCAGCAAGAGCTGATACTACTTCGGCGATCATTTTTTCAATGGATGGATGGAAATTTCTTACTAGCAAGCCAAGGTTTCATGTTTGGACATAAGAAATGATTATAAGGAGCCAAGTTGGGTGAAATATGCGAAAGGTTGAAGTATTTCAAAATGGAATATTTTTGAGGTTTCAAAGCTAGATAATCTACTGGTGCATTATCGTGGTGAAACAAAACTTTTTTCTTTGTCAAATGTAGCCGATTTTCTTTGATGCTTTTCATTCAACTCGTCCAATAACGATGAATAATAGTCTCCTGTTACTCTTCTATCTTTTTGAAGGTAGTCAGTGAAAATTACACCGCAAGCATCCCAAAAAAAAACAGTTTCCATGACTTTACTAGCCAAAAGCACCACTTTTGCCTTCTTCCGTACACTTGAACCAGCTTCTACCCATTATTTCAGTTAATTTTTAATTTCCATAGTATAGTAGTGGATCCAAGTCCCATCAACAGTAATAAGTCGACACAAACATTCAGATGTATTACGCTTATATAGTTTCAAAAAGGTCGTTGAACGATTATATTTTTAGTCCACTATTAACAAACGGGACATTATCTTGCAGAAAGATTTTTCATATCCAAACCATCATGTAAAATTGAATCGACAAGTTTAAAGCATCCACAATCTCATCCACCTTCACTCGACGATCTGCGAACACAATATCATATCATGCACTTTTATTATTATTTCTGAGGTATGAGCATCTTAAGGCCTACCAGACTGTTCAAGCTCAAGTTTTTCTTTTGTTTCTTTTAGTGTTTTTCCACGCAAAAAATGGTGTTAATGAGAACGCAAAAATAACTTTTCTTCAAAAGTAGGATATGTAAACGTTGTCCCATACATTATCAGATCGTTGCGTACCTAATATTTATTTATTTATTAACTGAAAAACCACAATCGTGTCGATGTATTCCCTGTTCTTGTTGAACTGACTTTTTATTTAGTATTTACTAAATGTTATATGTTAAGCAATAGTTTTTCATTAAAACGAAACTACCTTATGACAAAAATAATTTAAAGGAAACAAATTCTACTGATAGGTAGTAAATATTGAACCTAAATAAATATCACTTATAAAATTATAAATATATATATATATATATATACATATATATATATATATATATATATATATATATATATATAT
>JAHWXV010340018.1:0-16620 GCA_024586415.1 Phrixothrix hirtus
CTGTTCTTAACGTAGTTAGTACGGAGATTAGAGAGATCGGTGCATATCCGCGACTAGGGATGCTACACGATGTGCGTCGATCGTCTCTATCAGATTAACGCCGTTAGTAGACCGCAACCTAGCTCCTCATTTACTAACGACAAGCTAACTTGCCTGGGGCGTCGTTCCTGGTCGGCGTCGTCACGTGCCCGCTACTGGTACAACACGACACTCAACGGAGCTCGTTATATTCGACGTCGAGACTGTAAACCGCAACCTAGCTACACATTTACAGACGACGAACGAGAATTAATAGGCGGGAGAGGCCTGGTGGTTTGGTGCTAAGGCCTCTTAGCATATAGCGTGCTCAATTATTTTGTTTTGTACCTGGACGCGCTACGGAATTCGCGGTGACCTGGTTTATCGGGATAATTAACAAAATAGCTTTGCCGAAGACGAAAAGCTTTGAACGGACTTCGCGCTAGGCAATGTACCGTACTGAGTCTCTAGGAAGACTCCCTTTCGGTTTGTAATATCGCTTTATTTATACTGATTTGGTATTCGTCTTCTTTGTTCTATGAATACCAATTTGTCTCGCGTTCTTTGTTCTCGGAATACTGATTAGATTTGCTTTCTTTGTTTGCTATCAAAGTGATACGGATAACGGCTGCATGTGTTTAATGCATTCGATTTCGCAACATGATTCAATATTTGTAATTAATGGTTTATTAATTAATTCCTATTTTAATAATCGGAAATCGGTATTTCGGTTGTTTGTGTATGCTTATCACAGTGATCTTGGATAGTTTCGGGCGGTAGCGGTATTTAATTGCATCAGGTTGCGTTATCTTGTTTAATTATTTTACAGCATTTTTAATGCATCTTATAATTAATCAATTTTTCTATTACTAATTTTTAACTTAAACTAAGGCACTCGCGCACGGTACTTTGCACTTTCTTACAGTTTACCAAGTCCTTAATTCAATGTTTCCTAATTACCCTCCCGTATTTAAGAATATAGCGAAAATGCGTAGAATTTTTAGGAATTCTTTTAAATCGCGTTTCGCGTTATTCTATCGGTTCATATAAACGTTACAAATCGACTTATTTTTAATCCACAAATACGTGGTAGTTCTATGTCCACGGAATATTGGGACACCCTGTATAGCTAATCATTTTATACCATATTTAAAATCATCTAACATTTCACGACAAATTGTATTATTTGTGGATAGACTTCGTTCACACCTTACTCAGCAAGTAAGCTAACTCTGTGATGACCATGGTATAATTTTAAAATCTCTTTTCCCATATACAACATATATTATGCAGCCTGATGATGTATCAGTATTTAAGCCATTGAAATGTGGGTGGAAAGCTTCTGTAAGAGAGTCGAAATTTTAACATTTCCCAAAAGAAGTATCAAGGTTCAATATTGAAACTCACATTTGACCAATACCTTATATCTACAACAATTCAAAATGGATTCAAGAAAAGCGGATTATTTCCTTTTTATAAGAATAATGTTGATTATTCAAAATGTATTCCAAATAGAAAAATTGATAGCACACGTATCTAAACCTGAATCCGAAAATGTTCTGAATAAACATGATTCCATACTTAAGACAATTAAACAGAAGATTGAACAAAAGCTTTGGAACGATATTTAGAATCTATAGAAGCGGATGTGCGTGGAATGGAGATATTAAATCACTTAATCTTTATGGAGTATGGTTTACTATAAAAAGTGAGTGCATTACTACATTTAGGCAAGAAATAAATTTAAATGTCTGTGACAATAACAATATGGCTTTAATAGAAGGAAATTAAAAACTACCAGAAATATCAAATACCGAAGATGATTTTAAACTTAAACAAACTTCACCGATTTCACAAGCAGGCAATGGAGATCCCCTGAGAATGTTAGAAAGTAGTATTATGAAAGTAAACAAGATAATGATTATAAAGTACCAACTCCATTTAAGAAACGTTTACCGTTTCCCAATTCCTTGGAAACTACAGCTCCAAAACGGAAGCGTACTGTGCTTTCTGCAGTTGTATCAAGCGGAAAGTATCGTGATTACTATGCAAGTGAAATGAATAAGAAACTGCTTTCTCAGAACAAAAAGAAAGAAGAATCACATATCAACGAAAGTTCTTCTGAAGATGAAAATGAAATTGAAAATATAGATCTGAGATTTGAACAATATGTAATCGTAAAATATTGCCATATCAAAGATAGATAATTGAGCGCGATCAGCCCTCGTCGGAAGGATTCCGCTACGCGACAAATTAAAGAAAAATGTCAGGCTGACCTTAGTGCCTAGGGAGTAAGGCGTAACTACATAAAGAAAGGAAGATGGTTGATAGAACCACTGAAAAATTAGCGAGATTGGTGTACAAAAAATTCGCTTCCCATATCGCTGAAGGAGTCCCGGAGTCGGTGCTGACGAGCGTCAATGGTTCCGAAACTGGTGCGAACTTACGTAGGAAGTAACCTGCAATGCTTAAAGGAAGAAAAGAAGTTGGATGCCACACACTTGTAATTGGAAACGCTAGTGTAAATCTGGACGTACAAGAATAAAAACCTCGTAGATTGATTCGGCGATAAATGCTAGACTTAAAATTACTCGTAAGTATTCTGCTTCACACGTCCAAGGCTACGCAGAAAACGAAAGAGTATTTGTGGTTATAACCTGAAAAAGGACCAATTAAGACATAACAGTACATAGAGAAACAAAAGAGATCTAAATAAGGATGCAATCGGTTTATTTTGTTTCATAACTCATAGGAAAATATATTGAGACATACAGATCAAACTGGTTTTCTACTTAAATATCTTAACTAAAATTTAATATAATTTTGAGGACTGCGAGTATGAATCAACTCAACTAATAAAGTTTACAGTCGATAGAACATTTTGAAAACCTTATATTTAAAATAAGTACATTTCTACAGCACAAATAGGTATTAAAACGTAGAATTCAAATAGTAATCGGATTTGTAAAAAAAAAAGGTGTATTTGAGGTGTTTGTGAACTTGATTTACTAGAATTTAAATGAAATGTAAGGCATCTACTAAAGTCAAAATTATAACAAAAGAAATTAATAAATAAGCGAAGTATCCCATCTGTCGGACATCACTTCAGTGATGTGAGGCTTTACTTTTAATGAAATAAAACAGTATTTAAATGCGCACGTAATTAATTAAATTTGGTTGGTTCAAGAATGCCCTTACATAAGTCGTGCATTTAAAAATATAGCAAAGTATTACATTAATGTATTGAAGCAATTTAACGGCAAAGGAAATCGTAAGCGCGGTTAGGCAATCGTTGCGGACGCCGGTTAGACTTCAAGTCATGTTCGATCTATGAATCGATTGTTGAGTACATGTAGTAAATTATTATATTTAGGAACGAACTTCCTATTACAGAATAATTAAGTCTACTCAAAATTACTAACAAAACACATAGATATAGTCAAATAATTATAATGAGTAAATATGATCAATATTTACGGTGATATAGAAAAAAATAAAAATTAAATATTAGGACGCGGAGCAGCAACTCTGAGGTCCCAAAATATAGTTGAAATTTTGCCATCTTCGGCGGATTCCAATTAGAAAGAAAAGATAAACTTACCTGGATGCAGAAGTTCTACAATTAAACAGATTCTACCCTTAAAAGACAATTTTTATAGCTACGACGTTTCTAAATAGGTGCTCCTCCGCAAGACTGCTGATCACCGAACTAGGACCGTAGAAAGGTAAAACAAAGGTGAGCTCTGGTGTAGAGAGACGGCAGGTTGACCAAGGCGAAAGGAACCCTTCAAAGCGCAACCTCGGGCTCATCCAGATACTGTTGACTGTCTTAAAACCATACCGTCGATTATATAAACGTATCGGGCGTCTTAAACCCCATTCTTAAAGCACTACACAAACAAAATCGATCAACCAGCCTCGTACACAAACATGGGATGCCTACTTACCCTAAAGATGTATGTGCTTTATACAGTAACGAAACCAAACAGAAAAGTAGTCGAAATAAGATAGAGCAAGATAGCGAGCGTGCGTTTTTTACGACTGACCAACTCAGAAAAGCCTGGATGGCACGCATGAACGCGACAGAAACAGCTAACGATACTCGTGAATAAAATTTATATAAGACGGGATTAGGCAACCCAAAACGCATCGAAAATTCAAAAGCGCGAAAGTCAATGCAATTGACAAAATTAGTTGATCTAAAATTAAATCGATAGTACCCAAATATTCAGAAATGTTAAAGGAATAAAAAGAAACTGTTACAATATCATGAAAACAATTACCCTGGTGTGTAATTTTAGTTTGTATTTACTATTTACCTGTGTTCTTCTCTTAGTTTCCATGATTTATTGTTTGCATATTTAATTTTTCCTTACTGGACTATTGTTAGTTATTATGAGTTATAGTTTATTAAAACATTATTTGACAAATTACCTAGTGTAATTTATATATTTTCAGGAGTTATTTTGAAGAAGGATGTGCTAGGAGCTAAAATGTAATCAATGGTAAATGCTGGTTTGGGTTTATGGAAATTGCCAGCTAAAGAACATATTCTGTATTATTTTAATGAAGATATTGTGCGTTTTATTGAAGAACCAAAATTAAAAAATAATAGAGGTCATTAAAATGTATCTGAAATGATAAAAATTGAATAGATTTACAAAATTTAGAAGTGCCCATTACTCACTCAGAGCGGCTCCATTACCTAAGAAGCTATGTCCATCACCGGCACATTTGACAATTTTTTATAATAATATTTATAAGAAAGTTATATTAAAATAGGCTTTCTTTTGGAATATTGTAAAATTAAATTCCCCTAATGGCATTATTTTTAAGTATATTTAAATTTAAAAATTTCTCTTGGGTGTCCATTACTGGAGCACTCACTCTATTGCAAGATTGCCATAGATACAATAAGGACTTATGAAAGGATTTCTATAACATGTCAAAAAAAGTCGGCTAACATATAAAAATAATAACTACACAAATTTTACATTACGTTACAATTAGTTTAGTCGATATGCAACGTTACATTTACATAACTTTTGTACACTGACCAGTGACGAATTGAAAAAATAGAGTTATAGAAGGCGTGTTAGATGCTTTGGTGGTAAAAAGCAAATGAACAAACTTCCCAGCTGAACTATAATTTATTCAATTTCAGAAAAATGAGTTTTTTTACTCAAATAATAATTACTATACACTATTAATACATAAGCACTTAGAGGACAAATTATAAATTGTGTTCAATTTTAGGTAGATCGTCTTACGATGCAATGTTTGGTTACTCCTCTAGAGCTATTCTAATTGCAACTAACATTCTACATTCCGAAATTTCCGAAACTAAATCTCGATGGCTATATTACAGCAACCACAAAGCAATAATACATTGCGATGAAGTAGACAATGGAAATTTTCAGGAACCAAAAACAACGAGCGGCAAACGAGCGTAATAATAAAAATACTACCGATGAGGTAGGTGATGATTAAAATAAATAAAAAATAGCAAATAGTATCAAAATAATAAATAATGAAGAAGTTAGAGCACCTTTCGCTTGAAGTTTGACGTTCAATAACAGTGAGAAAATTATAATAACGATATTTGTTTTAATTGGAAACAGCAAGAAAACGTAACAATCAGAAGAAAAAGCTAACAAGATGACGAAATTATCTAATGAAAGCCATTCTGCTGGTGATTTAGGTATCACCGTTGATATTTCGATTACTTATGTGTACAAATTAGATAGATCTCAACGCAATATTTTAGACAATTTTTTACACCTAGTGAGTTTTCAACACATTGCAGCTCGATAGCACTTTTCAATATTAAACTACGCTATTGGAAGTACTCAAAGCACTTCTAAAATTTAGCTATATGCAATCAAAGTTTGTTACATAAAAGAATAATTTTTTTGAATGTGAACTGATGCAAACTAGAAAATAATTTCTCCTCCAAGGCCTTCGATTTTCATAAAATTTGCATAGAATGTATTTACAGTACGCGTTGTTTAAATTGTTAAAGTATCTACGAGGTACATCCACAAACTGTGTTCTGTTTGACAAGGCAAAGAAAACAAGTACATGTTCAGTAAAAAAAATTACTGTGAAAAGATATTAAACTTTTATCCTATTTTTCCACATAACCATCACCATTTTTTAGGCACTTGTCGTAGCGCCGTAAAACTTTTGCATTCCCTCTTCATTAAAAAGTGGCGCCAATGCACATCCTTTCGCAGACCCTCTTGATAAAAACGTGTCGCCAGTGATGCCAGTATGTTTCTTGATTTCGTCACCATTATTGAATCTTATGCCATGAAGGCTCGGCTTCAGGTGCAAAAATATTGAAGTCGCTAGGAGTAAAGTTCAGGCTGTATGAAGGGTGGTTAAATTGATCCCAGTCAAAATTTTCTAAGAATTGTTATATCGCATTCTCAGAGTAAGCACTGTCGTGAATCAATACGATGCTGCTGCTAAGCATTCCTCGGCGCTTACTAAGTATTACACAACGCAGTTTTCCAAATGTCTCTCAGTAAACATTTGTATTACTGTTTCACCTCGCGGTAAAAAAATCATCAGCAGGGGTTCGTGTATGTCCCAAAACACTGTGCACACAATTTTTTGAATTGATCCCCAATAAATTATGGGATAAGATGTTTTGAGAAAAACCGATATTATTAGCTTTTATTTCGCATTACAGGATTGTAAGGATTTTTGACAATATAGCTAGTTTAGGAAAAATTAATCCATTGGACTATTATAAAATTTACATTTTGAGTAAAATAGAACCGTTAACTTACTAGTGAATTGTTGAAATGACGTTCATCAGAAATTCTCAAAATAATGCAGCACACGTATTAGTTCGTACTAGACTAAAATTTGGCGGAAGCTTTCTGCGTCTACATTCACCGACGACGGTATCCAGGTACAACCCAATCACCTTGGGAATTCTTTACCTTACTTTAAATTAAAGGATAATGCACAAATAACGAAAGAACGGACAAAGACACTTTGACGATTCATTCGAAAACTAACACTTAATTTAGAACCGTCCATTACTTATGATAATTCTATTAGGATCCTCGTTAATTTCTATCCTTATACTTCTCTTCTACATAAATGTACAATGACGACATTATGCTGTAACTATTTCTTCCCCTTTAAGTTTTTAAGAAAACGCATATTGATGTGGCCGATTGCATGCCACGGACGATAACCTTGCAATCTATAATTATAATAACGCAGTTTTCTGAAAAACGCGTGCTTGAAATAAATTTTAACAACAGCAGCATTGTGTTACATTATAACAATGGTGCATAAGTGTTAATTCTAGAAAAGGAAGCAACTTGGTATGAAAGTCACTTTTACAATTTACAACAGCAGACTCTTATATATTTAAAATATGACTTCTATTATAATTTAATTTTATAAATTTTTAGCTGATAAATTTTTGATGGAACTGAATTTACTGAAAGGGAATTTTCATACTGAATTTAATTAAAATTACATTAAATGAATAATTAACTTAAACCTAGATGATTGAATTAGTGAAAACAGTATTTTAATATAATAGAATTTCAATGGTGCCGTAAGCGTTACGATTATTTAAATTATCGGAGGTAGAATATGGTTGGTATTGAAATAATAAAAAGGTACAAGTTATTGGAAGGTTATTGTTTTGTTTATTGTATCGATGTGGTTTATCAAAAGTTTTGAGCAGTTGCCTCCAGTAGCGATCTTTTGAGCACTCCAATAGGTGCAGTTAGTATTACCGAAAACTCTCTCATTTATTATTCTGCATTATTAGTTATATTCCTTATTAATTTTTGAATGAAAGCTACATACATAAGTGAGGTTTATTTCAGTTAGCTCTTATGTAACCAAAGGAAAATTAGGCTTCAGCATTAATTGGTAACCGGCACCAAAGTTTGAGTTTTAAGTATTAACTGTTCATTGCAAAATCTGCAACTAAAATAAATTAACTCATAGTTTTCCAAAAATAGGAAAAATCAGATTTCATATAAAATCTCAGAAAATTGAACAGGGAGGCAGTGGGAATCCAGCAATTGTATGGGACAAAGTTTTCTTATAATAACTAGGCATGTTTATCTATTTGTTTTTGTGTCCGAGAGTTCGGGATGCGGAATTTCCGTTGGCCCTCTTATACTAGAACTGTTAGATAGTCATTTCGCCAAACCTTCTATAATTTTGCCGAATCTAGAGGAGTTCCACCGGCAGTAGGAATTTTTAACATGCCAAACATCACATTGATACGGGACCTACGATTTAACTTGATTATCCCAGAAGAAGGCATACTTTTTAAATGTTTCTCCACTGAAAAATTTACCGACCTCGATCGGGTTTGAACCCGCATCCCTTGGATGCAGAGGCAAGCATGCTAACAACTACACCAGTCGGAGCCGAACAACTAGCACACAAGCAACGTTCTTACTAGTTTTCAATTTTTAATTGTTATCTAAACATATGGTATAGGATAATCTTAGTTTAAGGAATTATGTATTAAGTCTTGATCTAAGGAAAAACGACTGAAGGTAAAGCTCTGTGAAATGTCTCCATTTCGGCTTTTTTATGTAAAATGCTTGATAACAATTGTATTACGAATAAATCTGTACTTTTTACCGTTTATTCTTGTTGAGTGTATTACGTAGGGCAGTAATTTTCTAGAATGTATTGTGTGTAAATATAAAATACAAAATTTAATAAGATAACGAGGAATATTTCAAAGCAAGTAAATCATAATTTGAATTGCGCTGTAAATTTTATCATATGATGTAAATTTATTAAAAATAAATCGTTGCCTTCCATTTTTGGAGAATTAGTTCGTTCTTTTGATTTAAACGCTCTTTCCTTAAATCCCATAAAAAGTTTTTCAGCAGTCTATTTTCATTTAGATGAAACTTATTTTCAGAATTTTTATGTAATACATTTTAGAACTTTTTTATTTACCTAAAATGTTAGGATTGTTCAAAAGCAACGCACTTTTCATTTATCTCAAGTTATCTCCCAATTTCAAGTTTCTATTTTTGGGATTTATCAATAATAGGCTATATTAGCTTCCTCAGTTGCTATATTTCTTTTGTTTTATAAAAGCGAGAACCTAATCTCGGTGTATACATAAGAATACATCTTTATTGTTTACAGTTACCTACATTTCTTGTATTTATATAAACTGTTTATAGAATAAGCATTGCGTTTCTTTGATTACTTCTATAGCAATGAACTATAATGCTATTAATACCTTTTATAGTGTTGTGATAAAAAAGGTTAATTAAAAAAGTAACAATCGACCGCAGTTGATCATACTGAGATAACACCTAAACTTTGCCATTCAAAAGCTCTTGTAACTAAATCAATCATTTATTTGTAAAACGAGGCTAGCTCGCTATGTCAAGGAAAAAATACAAAGATGGCGCTACCAAAATAAAATTATAGTTTTTGTTAAAATGCGTTCCTCAAGATGAGATCTTACTAATTATCAAAAACATCTGCCTCTTAGTGTGTGTGTTTGACACCCAGTTAAAGTAAACCACTTGTATTAGCTTCGCTAGAATGAAAAGTGATTCCCGTGTTCTCACTAGATATTATTTTCTGCGCGGAAAAATTGTTATTGTCGTACGAGGATCTACGGTGTTGAACGGCCAGGCGGACCAAAAGATGCCTATAAACCACAAATGATGACAAAGGTGCATGATATTACATTGGCGGATCGTTAAGTGAAGGTGCATGGGACTGTAGAGGTTTTAAATTTGTCGATCGGTTTAGTTGTTTCAATTTCACCCACGGTTACTAACAGTAAACCAAAAACATGTTCGTTCAACAACTTCAGAACTTATCTGAAACTTTTTAAGCGTAATACTTTGAATTTTTGTGTCGATTTATTTCTATTAATGAGACTTGGATACACCAGTATGTTCTGGAAACTAAAATTTATAGAAACAATGGGTAGAAGATCGTTCAAGTACACTGAGGAAGGCACATCTGGTGCCATCAACTGGTAAAGTATTGGTAACGGTTTTTTTGGGATTCTCGGTAAATAATTCTTATAAACGACCTTCAAAAGGCAGAACAATAAAAAAAGAGCATTATTTATCATTTTTGGACCAGTTGAATAAAAAATCAGACAAAAGCGGCAATATTTGTCAAAGAAAGGTGTTTTATTTCATAACAATAATTTGCCATCATTGCAACAGCAAAAATACATGAATTGCATTTCAAAATGCTTCTGCATGCCCCAAATTCGCTCACTTTAACTGTTACTGGCAATTTCTTATTCCGTAGTAAGAAAACATTACTTATTGGTAAAAAATTTCCATAAAATGAGGAAGTAGTCGCTGAAGTGGACATACATTTTTCAGAATTTCATACAACTTGTTTTATTTAAGCCATTAAACGTCTTGTATACCGTTAGAATATGTGGATGGAGTTGGAAGGGAATTATATTGAAAATAAAAAGGATTTTACATCAAGAAAACAATTTCTTGTTTCATTTTCATCTACATTATTGAACTACTATCGTATAATATGATAATATGAGAACCAATTTAAGTTATTAAATGTCTGTAAAGAAAGAAGGAATATACTAAAATAATTCTCCAGTAGGTATAGCAAGAAAATTTTAAGCTACTAGGCAGTCCAAAGTTATCAAGGAATATTTCTCTATTAATGTCAGAAGGCAGTTTAGGCACAGTGATTAAGAATTTATATGATTGCTAATGAAGTGGACAAGGAAGAAAATGAATGTAGAATGACTGTTTACATACCCTACATTGGAACCAGTAACAGAAATAGAATTTGTTCGATCATAAGTCATTTGAACAAATGGATCAAACATTTACCTACATCTACGAATGTTGTCAATAGATCAATGTCACGAAATTCGGATGAAAAATTTGAACATACGAAAAACTTCCAACTGTTAATGCATGCCAAAGTTATGATAAGTTTTGTCGAAACAAGTATCCACCTGTAGTTGTGGTTTGTCATATTTTTAAATAAATATTGCCACTACTCTAAACTTTGATTTAATAAAAATGTTTAGTGGTTAACTTCAAAACTGTGACAATTCTAAACCACATGTGGGTATAAAAAATATACAATATGTTCCATAAATAAATTAATTCAATGTTTGACTGTAAAAATAAATAATGTTATTAACATGTAATTTAGATACTGGAGCGGAGGCAAGGTAATGTCACTATATAATTTCAAATATTTAGGTACCATTAGTTATACTGTACAACTTAACTCATTTTCAGAAATATCATACCGGCTTTCGGCGTGTAATCTTGATTGTACCAAAAATAATGTTTGTGTTTCTACAGAATTTATTATTGCTAATGTCAACTCTCAACCAGATTTTCCGGAATTTCAACATGTCAAAGACTAAGATTAATAAAAGGGGCTGCATTTATTGATTAGCAGGAATTATTAAAAAAATATGATGTTTATGAAGGGTTGAGAGATATCTCTGGTAAATATCATATTTCAGTAAAAAGTAACGTTAAACATGTAACTATTCCTCTAAGACAGCTCCCATTTATGACGTTAAAAAGAGTTCACGCTGAGATTGAGCAAAACTAGTCTATTAATGTAATACCCAAAGTCACTAGATCAATTCAATTGCAATTGTGGAAAATAAACTTGAACCTTTTCGGGAGTGCTTAGATTCACATCAGTTAAATAAAGAAATTTATTGAAATCATTTTTCGTTATCTAGAGTAGAAGAATTACGGTTCTAAATTCAAAAATTGTTTTTGGATGATTAAATCAGATTACTTCAAAGTTATGTACATGCATTTAATACACCCTTCGGAAGGAATCGATTTCTTCAACTTCCCTTTGGGATATTTTGCACAGCTAGGTGACATTTCGAGTGTGGAAATATGTATTGATGATTTAATTATATGTAGCAAAACGTTGGAAGTTTATAAGGAAATTTACAAAAAGTCTTAGAAAGGGCTGGAAAAGTATATATAAAATTTAAGATAAGAAAACGTAATTTTCTTGTAACTGAAGTTAACTACTTAGGACATATTTTTAGTGATGAAAGTAAGAAAGCATCAAAATAAGTTAAAAGGAACTTTTTAACTGCCTGCGCCATAACATGTAGCTGATACGAGTATTAAACGTTTCTTAAAAAGATAAATCATTTACATTGTAGAAATAATCTAAATGGTAAAGCTATACATTTATATAGTCTATGGAAAAACAAAATCACTTTTCAATGGGAAGATTTTCAATAATCAGAATTTAGTTCACTAATACAAGCTGTAAGTCGCGTACCAGCTCTTACCGCAGCTACAACAAACGAATTTTTCACCACATCGAAGTAAAAGTTCGCTACATCCCCTCTATGCACCAGACTTTTCCCTCTGCAAAATTTTCCTATTTCCGAATATTACGAAACAGTTGCGTGATCGTCCTACAATGAGGCGAAATACCTAATATATACATTTTTGGAATTGATTAGCTGATAAATTTTATTTCTTTTTTTCAAATATCTCGTTTTTAGCTAATTCAGTCCACTGTGCGTCGGTTTTCTTCAGATAGATGAGGAATTGCAGGTTATGAGGCTGAGATAATGCAGATACCGTAAGAAGAGTAGTCTTAGCCTCTTCATAAGTGATTTATCCGCACGAACAAATGTATAGAAGGAGCTAATTCAAAAAATTAACATATAAAATAAGTTTAAAGGGCTACTAATTTGCGAATATCCCGATTATTACAGCATCATCTCTTATATGTCTAGATATTGTATTTCTAGATGACTGTATTGTATCTATATAGTACAGTGAATATAATTTAAAGTATTTAGTTGCATATGCTCTAATAAGTACTATGTTATTCAATTATGCAATCATAAGTAAAATATACCTCTGCCGAAGTAGCCCTAATACATTATATAACATTAGCATGTGACTTATCAACCAAGCTTTTATAGTCATAAAAACTACTACTGTTCAATATAGTTTATGTTTTAAGGATTTCATGAAGGCCTAAAAGAATATTGACACCTTAAAAATTAATTCTTTACGCGAAATCTAATTTAATACAAAAATTTCAATTGATTCTCAAATGCAAGATGTATGATTCCATACCAACCATAGCATCTTAAGAACCACAAGAACAAACATCGCCTTCAAACGGGCACCGTTCCAGAAAATCCAAGCTATTGGAGATAGCTCACCATTGCAACTTACTAAAAAATGAGAAAACGTGCTTGAAAAAGGAAGGTTTATATCAAATATATTTCGAATTCCAAATGTATCAAAATTGAGAAAACATTTAACAATTTAACACATTAATGTAAGCATTTAACTTTGCTAACGTAATACTAGAAATTCAGATTTTTGATTCAGGTTACTTGGGTAAAGACGATATCTGTGTACTGACTAACAATATCTAATTTCTACCCTGACTCGCAAGTAAAGTGTAACAACCTTGATTTAGGGTATCAGCTTAAATGTTAAATATTTAAATCTAAAAAGGCTTGTAAGTATTTAATAAATACCCGTGTGAACTAAAATGATATTAAAACATTGAAAACACTTAATAATAGTTCATATTCATATAACACTTAGGTTTATAAACGCTCAAAACAAAAATCTATTTCTAGAATTAAACATAAAGTAATGTGAATAGCAGATACACCTTTTGAAAATTTATAAACAAATAGGCCAGTTGTACGTCCTACCAAATTAATAATTAAAAGTCTCTGGTCAAAAGTTATGACTGATTACATTCTAAACATTTATATTATCGTACTAGATCAAACTCCCATATATTTGGTAATTCTGAAGAATTATCTGAATAAATTGTAACAGTAAATGGTATTTTATACAATTTTGGCAAACACAAGATCAGAATGCATACAATAACAAGTTGTTTTTACCGTCATCGGAAAATATGCCAAGAGGCCCTGCTTTAGAGGTTATCACTGCACAAAATTTCTATCTACGGAACGGCTTAAAAGAACAATAGGTAATTTTGAACACCAATGTAATCAATTGAATATAAGAATCGATGTTACCCTGTTAGCCCTCGCTGGTTTTTTGTTGTAATATATATTAATTCAAACAATAGAGTATAAGCAAGCATTACAACTTACATTATTTACTTATAGAATTTAATTAAAATCATATTTAATTTAAAAATTGTTAAAACATCCTTTTTATCTAAAGAATAATTTGACTTTTATATTCAACTATTTTAATGCATCTCGTATAATACATAATATTAACCATTTTATTATTCAACACGAATATAGAACTCGATCTATTTGTATAGACGCTTACGTTAGCTTTGTGATTGTAACAAGTAAGTAACATTGTATTCACGAGCATTTCAAGGGTAACGAATAGGTCATTTGCTTATATAAAAATTCCAGAGGATAGGCGCTCGACTACATAATGTATCTTGTAAATGCACAAACGAATATAATATTCATCACGGCAATTGAAGCATTAACTAATGCGACAGGAATTCTGGCGTCTGTTGTAGGCCAACATTTTTTTAAACAATAAATTATCGTGGGAAATATTGTAGGCAGTAGCAGTTCTGATTCAGCCATCAAAGTAGATAGAAGTTGTGTTTCGGAACTGTCGTGTGTTTTCTCTAATTTTTAGATAAGATAATCTGTCCTTATTGAATCTGTACCGTCGTTTCATCCAGCGTTGTCGCTGAATTGAAAATTCCACATTGTGGGGAATTTGTATCAATAAGTCAAGGCAGAAAGATTCTTCGTCAGTGACCACCTGTAGGGTCATTAAACTTATTAATTAATGAGGGAAATAGCTTCCGCTTGTAACAAATAGACGCAAACCATCTCACTTGTAAGTGAAAATTCGATTATTTCACCGTTAAAGACTAGGGTGCTAGGCGATCGTGCTGTTCTCACAATTTCTTGCTGCAAAATATTAAAAGGGGTGTTAGTTCCCGATTTAACTTATTATCAAGTCAAAGGAATTAAAGAAGAGTTCCTATAATTCTTTTGTAACCGAAACAAATGAGTTTTTCTGTCGCATTAATTATCCAGCGTTTTAATAAACCTTTTGTTGTGAATTATAAAATTTAGCCTAATAATTTTAGCCGTATCTTAGTTTAATTGGTAACTTGTAATAAACAATTTGATTTCTTTCGTTTGTATATATTTCATATTTATGCCAATAATTGTCGTCAGAGCCATTAAGGTTTGTCCTCTAATGAGATTTTTAAATCCACCTTTAATTTAGTTTTTGTAAGTGCACACGAATCTCGGTTGCTTTGGCTAATGTAAAAATTATTGTTCTAATTTTATTTAGAGAATAGTCATTTATCTCCGAATTTGAATTCCATTCCTGTAACAGTCTAAATTGTGAATTTAAACAATATAGGATGTTTTGTGCTCAATTAATCCTTTTATTTATTTGAAACAACATTTATAGCTTAATATTATCAACTAGTCAGTGTGCGCCTGACATATCTAAGTTTGATTCGGAATTTGTTATTTGTAAAGTATATGAGAAAGCATTTGTTTCAAGTAAAACTTAAAACATTAATTATAGTCTAAATTGCCTTCAGCATTTTAAAATAATTCATGACGAGTGCAGGATATTTTAAATCTTGTGCCGCGCTGAATCGACTTGAAATTATCATATAAAACCTATTTCGTTTTTGATATACAGTGTGTATCAATAGTCTCGAATAATCTTTTATTTAATTATCGTTAGATAAAGATCTAGTTCAATTATTCACAGGAAAGGGGGCTTCGCTCCTGATTTTATAATTAAGATTAGCATTTCGTCTCATACAGAGCGATCATAAATATATGAGCACTTTTAGCATTAGTACATTTCGCTTCAGTTTTAATCCAGTATCTATCACTAAAGTATCTGTCTACACTTTTAAGATAGGTTACTAACATGGTGACATATAGGGTATTTCGCAAACATCGCCTGATTGCAGTTTTGACTTGAGAACAGTAGTGCCCACTTTTTGCCGATTTTGTCTTGATTCTATAGTGTTTAGCCTCGCAAGTAACGACGAACCACACCTCGCTCCACTGTAGGTTTGCCGGGCGTGGTTAAACACTTCTGATTTTTGCTGTATGCATTATTGTCCGTTTAGCATGTGACAACCCGTTCAAAGAAAAATTTTAAATGTTCTCCTGTTGTTGATTTCTATAAGAGGATTAAATGACGATTAGCCATTATAAATTTAAACAGAAAACTCAATAACTAACTCAGTTATACCAGGGAATAAGTTTGGAACCAAGAAAAATTCTACCAAAGAAAAGTCATGATCCTAGTGATTGGCAAAAATGACTAGATGATAAAAAGATGCTCACCCTCCCAAAGATATTAAACCCACCCTAGACGCAAATCCTCCCCAAACAGAAAATAAATCCCTCGTCCTCAATATACCTATAACCCACCTCAACACAATCAATGAAGTGGAACATACTGATTGCCCATGGACCCGAAAACTTAAGAAGAAAATCTCAGATGAACCAAAAAAATGGGACAAATATAAAATAATAGATAATAGAATATACAGAGCATTATCCACAGCTACAGAAAAATTCCAAACAAACAACAATACCAAATG
>JAHWXV010340081.1:0-10638 GCA_024586415.1 Phrixothrix hirtus
TTACGATAGTATGGTTCGCAAATGGGAATCATTCCCGTATTTAGCACTGAGAAGTATCGAGAAGTTATTACGACGGTAGTTCAATAGATCAGATAAAATTGAAACAAGGAGTTGATTTTTGGTGCAAAATAATTTTATTTTTCAACATAGTCACCTTCCAACTCAATGCACTTATTCCAACAATATTCAAAATGTTTAATGCCTTCAATAATGTAATATTTATCAAAATCGTTATGATACATGTCTACTTTGGCGATCACTTCTTACTGGCAATCCAAGTTTTCACGTTTGGAAATAAGAAATAGTCAGAAAGAGCCGAGTCAGATAGAATTTTACCTGTACTTCACAAAGGGTCGCAATGACCTCAAAATTTATTGGTTTGCAATGACGCTCTCCTTTATACTCGTTAAGCTTCTTTTATTATTATGAGTCAAACCAGAAGATAGATTGAACAATGTAAACGATAAAAAATTCAATTAAATACAATAAAATTATCTTTTAAAACGTATATACAAATTAAAATTAATGAAATTAGTTTCTAATGTTGTTACAATTAATAAATAAGAAATGCAAGCGGTATTTTATTTTATCAGGGATGTGAAACCCTTTTTTGCTTTAAATAATTGTTAACTGAATTAGCATTCTTGAGTTAAAGATATTAGTTTTGGATATTAACTGCAATTTTCTTGTTATAGTAATTAACTGTTTAAAACTTCACTAACGTGAGAAATGTTCACTTCAGATTGCTTATATTGGAATATTGAAAGCAATTAACCAGTTACTGGTTAATTAGAATGTGGGATTCTTTTCACTCTTTTACGCTGTAGAAGGATGTCTTATGTAGAAGTATTCTTCTGCACGGTACGATTGAAAGTAGAATTTCCTTACCTGTAAAAGAATCATGTTCATCGCCGTTTCCACTTAGTTGTTGACTTAATCGGAAACTTGTCGTAGAAAGGGTTTCGAACAACCAACACTTTAAACAAAGCACTCAGCGAGGGGCACTAAATTTAAAGGTGTTGGTTCTTTTACGGTTGTTGGGTTTTGACAACTTCTTCGATCGGGATGTTTAACTAATCACATTTATTTATTTTGAACTGTGTCTGTTGCACTTTATTTAAAATACCTGAACGTAAAATTTTCAATATCCTTAAGATTACCCTGTCCGTTTTCCTTGAATTTAGGGAACGATTTCCTGTGTTGGCCCTTTAGTTAGCTAAATGTGTAAATTCTAACATTAACAATTTCTAAGAAAATATATCCACTTTATTTTTACTTAATTAGTATATTTTCTTATGATGATTATATGAATTAAACTTGTAAATTATATATTTTCAACATTTGTCTTTAATTTTCAATAATATATTCGCTAGATATTTTATTGCTTTATTTTCCCGTTATCACTAAGTAGCTATAATTACTATTTTGATATTGTATTCGAACCTCTATTAATTTTTTCGAAATCTTATCCATCTAGCATAGTCAGTATTCTATTTTCTATAGTTTTTACAGTCTCCGCATTGTGGTGTATTCTGTGATAACGTTTTTTCTTGAAGGCTTGAATAAGATGCAATATTAGCTTAGTTTAGTATTTAGTTTGAAAAAACTTAAAAAATGCTTTTGTAGCTGAGCCTTCGGATTGCAGAAATTCCTTGACTACCTGTGCTTCAACTGCTATTGTTATTTCACCATATCTACTAGATTTTTAACGTATCAAATATTTTATTGAGATGGAACCTACGATTTTACTTTGTTGTTCAAGAAGAAGAGATTTTTTTAAAACTTGTCTCTTGAAACATTACTGGCCACTATGGGGTTTGAACCCACGTCGCTTGGGCATAGAGGCAAACATATTAGCCAATATACCATCTGAGGCCGACTTGTGGTTGCTATTGCAACATTTTCAATTTAGTAGATTGATTTTATTGCAATTTTTTTTAAGTCTAAAATGTGAGGTATGTGTTTGGTCACTTCACATTTATTTTTAATAAAGCTGCGACAACAATCTTTTAATAGGCCTCAAAATATTTCTCGTTCGTCAGATTGACAACGATTATTTTCAACGTTTTTGAGATTTAAAAATAAATAAATCAAAGTTGAGAGGGAAATGTAACTCCATTCAATTTTTTCGCGTCTTAGAAAAATGTGAATATTAACATTTCTGCAGAAATGTTGCGTTTTGGATTTTAGGAGAGAGGGCCTTTTATTAATTTATGTCAATACTAGTTTTGTTGGAAGGTCCAAATGAAATATCCAAATTTCAGTATGAATTATAACCCTTAAAAAAATATCATTCAATAATGCATTCCTGTTTTATCGAGAATTTAAGACTTGTTTGGTACTCAGCCGGCGATTGTCTTATAATTATTTCTTTAGTTCTGACCTGCAAAGGGCTTTCAGGCCTTAGATACTTGTGAATCGATCCTCTGTTTAATTAAAATATTAAGGGTCTATTCCACTCATGGCTATATTGGCGAATCTTTCTTATTTACTATTTCCATTATTTTGTGCATAAATTTCGGTGCATTACCTTTTTCGCCAATAATTGCATAATATTTTTGTGCTTAAACTGCCATAAAAATTTTGTAAACCGCTTAATTCGGTATAATTTTGTTTATGATGCCCAAAAGTTATTCCTATTAGTATTGCTTCTTTTTAATCAAAATATTTGTATTGCTTAAAATTAGGGGTTATAACTTTATATGCGTTCTTTTATGTAAGTTGTATGGAAAAGTTGAACACGAATATATTATTGTTAAATTAAAATAATTAAAATATTTTATTAATTAAGGGCATTTAACAGAAATGTTTATTAAATAATAAAAATAGTTTCAATAAAAAAGAAAAATACCACAATAAACAAGTAATTTATTAATGAGATACAATTAAAAGAAAAATATGTGTAAAAAACTTTACTTTTTAATAACTTGATTGGTTATATTTATTACAAAGTAGTGCTCCCAATTTATTATGCAATTTATTAAATTAGGAAAAGTAGTATACTAGATTTAATTACAATAATTGCAAAGTACTAATTCATAAAAAATTGTATCAAATTAACAAGTAGTTTGCAAATGTTTTCATTATTGTTACTAGATACCAAAGTTTGTTTTAATGCCCTTCAAAACTTTCTAATGGATACGATGAAGCAGCAGTACTTTTAAGTGCAAGTTGTTTAATTAGTTGAATTAAATGATTAACTTTATTTTCTATTTTTTTAAATTTAAAATGAATTATAAAAAATTAATGTAAAATCAAAACGTTTTTTAATCTCAGGCTGCTGTGAATTATAAAATTCATATCTTGCTTTATTCCTTGTAAATGGCAGCGAATGTTTGAAGTACTTATGTGGTGATATAAAATAAAAAAATTTAGGTTTTCTAAATCATAAACGTCTAGAAATGAGGATTCTTTGATCTCTCATTTAATTTCTTACTTATGAATATTAGAACCACAGCAATCACAATGCCTGTATAACGTGTGTGACCGAATGCGGTTTTATACAGCCGAACGCGACCGAAGGTAATCGAATGCGATTGAACGCGATCTAACGCGACTGAATGCGACCCTGCACTACCGGTAGGGTTTCGGAGTTTCTATTTAAATTGAGAAAAACTTTTTTTTTATTTTGTACTAGTAAGCATTATTTATCGTTCAAGTTTGTGTAGGATACTATATATACTTACGTATGTAACACGTTTGTAAGATATACAAACACTCACTTTTGTTCAAGAATAATATACGGGATGTATCAGAAGTCATACATTTGGGAACTGTTTATAATGTTTTTGGGCATAAAAAATGTCAGTAGAGTTATCGATACATTTCTTTAGACTTACAGTTTTTAAAATTAATATTAAATAAACAAGCTTAAAATGCCATACACATAAAAGAAATTGTTCAAACTATTTTCCTTGTTCTATATAACATTTCAAACTGATATATCATAGAACTCCTGTTCCAGTTAGTTGTTGAGGATTGTTTCAAATGTCTGCGGCAATTCCTGCAATTCTATTAATAAAGTCTTTGCGATTTTCAACTTCAGTTTTATACCCTTTTTCTTTTATATTAGTCCAAATACAGTAATCCATAGAACGAGGTGGCCAAGCAATTTGCCCATCCAGCGATGATGAAAGTTGTAATTTCGCGAGCCTTTTATTATTCTTGAATTATGAAGAAGTGCTCCATTATCCTGGAACCACATTATTGCCCATATATTAAGTGAAATCGTCTTCAGTAACGTATACATTTACACTAAGACATTGTTAAAAATTCGTACGACGTTATACTATTTCTCATAAATCGAACCTAATTTGTCCATAACACTATATTTAAAAAATCGGAGCAACTGAAAGTAAAACGTATCGTGTTGTTCAGGTTCATATGGTAAGGATACGGTCTATCCATATTCATTAAACGTCATGCTTAGTTATAGGAAAATTTTAATTTAAACTCGTAAAAGAATAACAAAAAATTGATACAAATAATATGCATATGATTTATTATTTATACAAAATAATCTTCAATTATAGAATATCTCTAACTGTAATATAACGCAAAATTTAAAGACAGTTTAAATTCGAAACATTAGTTCAATATTTTTTATAACACATATTTGTTTTGGCGTAACATGTCGAGTATTTGAATACGCGTTAATTAAAATAACAGTTGTGACTACTATAATCTATACTATTGTAATTACAGTTATCGGTAGTATTATGTTTACAGTTACCTAGCTTGAAATACAAAGTTGGGTTTAAATGCAATTGCAAATCTTCAAAGCATATATAATTTAGAAAAAAGTATATTGGGTTTTTGTTGTACGAGGGCCGTTACATTAATTTCGGGCTAGAAGAAAATGAACATACTTAGAATTAAAAAAAAATTCCTTTTTACACTCTATACGTTTTTTCACGTGACTTCATTCTTGAACGATTCAACTGCGTCGTCTGACGTTGAAAATCCTTGAGTAAGCACACGATGTTTGAGTTTTGGGAAAGTAAAAAAGTCATTAGGACTTAAATCGGGACTATAAGGGGATGATACATTAATTCCACTTTCTGACTACCCAAATAGTCCATAGTTTGTCGTACTGTGTGTGAGCTTGCATTGTTATGATACAGAATGATTCGTCGTTTTTTATTTTTTTTCGCATTTCAGACGAAACATGTGGTAAACAGAGGGTTTTATACCTACCACTCATCGTTTACAGTTTTACGGTATTCTAAGGGTTTAGTAACCGCATGACCAGTTTTGGTACAAAACAAACGAGGAGTTGGTTGGAAACAATACGAGCACGACAACTTTAGTTGACTTTGCGTCATTTTGAAACTCTCAAACACTTGACTGTTGTTTCGGTTCAGGTTCACCACTGACAATGTCGTATACCAAATTTGAAGTACCTGAGTTGAATCGGTTAAGTGTTCATCGGCAGTATTTCACACGAACCTTAGTTAAATTATGGAGAATATATCGTTAATATAGTTTTTTACACCCAAGTGCTCGTGTAAAATTTGATTTATTTCTTTCATGTCGATGCCTAAGGTTGACTGAATTTCTCTATATACATGACTGCATTTATTTTTTCTTGTACGGCATCAACGTTTTCTGCCGTTTTTGATGCTGTTGGTCGACCTTCATGAATTTCATCACGGTTGCTACGACTGAATTTAAATTATTGATACTACCGAAACACAGTTGTTTTTGATGGTTCCTCACCATCAAAAGCAGTTTTTACTTCAGCGATACACTCTTTTTCACATTTTTTAAATTGAAAATAAAACAAAATTGTTGCTCGAAAATGTTCACGATTTAAATCCACGATTTTCCGCGTTTTGTTTATTTTAAAATTATTCTGTAATAGAACAGCGCCATATACACCCTTTCTGTCTCAATTGTTTGACATTATATATTTCAAGTTTTGCGAATTTTGTATGTCAAGTTGTCGTGCGAACTATAGCATTGCTACGTCGCGAAATTTAGGCAGCATCCTTCGTACATTCCAAGGAATAGCAACTGTTAACCTAGTGTCTTTTTCGCTTACATCCTTTTTTATATAACACTTTGTATAATTTGCATTTGAATTTTTATTTCGATGGCTGTTATTCATGATTTCGGAAAATATATAGTCTTGATTAGAACGCCTTTTCTACAGTTAGCCGTATCCTGACTTCATTTTTAATTTTTTCACCTTATGTTGTAAAAGAATTTAAATTTTAAAACAATGTTGCTATACTATAAATACAATTGCTTTTAATTTTAACTGACTTACGGAATACGGGATTACAATTTAGGTTGTTTAAAACCTTAAGTTTTTGTTAATATTTTATTTTACTTGTTCTTAATCATTTCGGAACTTGAATTATTGATGTGTTTAGAGTACCTAATAATTTTAATTAATCTGTTATAAACATGAAATTATTTCAGTAGGTTTATATTAGTTTAAAGGTTTTTGTAATGTAAGAATGAAAATAGTAACAATGGAACGTGCCAAAACTAAAAATAAGGTAAATATCACAGCAGAACGCCTCAATGAAGAACCGGTTGAATTCCTGAGCAATTATTTTAATAACATCTTATTTAAGTTTAGACAGGAACTTTATAAATTATGTTTAACTACCATACAGAATGATATGTTTTACGTTGATTTAACTTGTTCCTCATTAAATTTGTATATTTATTAAAAATAGACGGATTACTCAAATAATAAAACAAAAACTCTTTTCGGATATTGTATCTGATAAATAAGAAATATAGCTTGAACTAGAAGTCGTTTACCAAATATAATGGACAGTTAACACTGCAAGCGCTTATTAATTTACACCTTGATGACTATCTATCTTAATGACATCACAATTAATTATCTTAATTATTATTATATGTTTACCAAATTTGTTATATTCAAGCTCTCTGTCTTTAAATTGATTTTCTAAGCACATATTTTTTTGCTTCCGGTCTTTAAACAAGGAAGTTTACTCATTGAATATTAATGATTTTTAGATTTGATAATCTATTTAGGCGATCATTCTTTCACAATTAATCACAAGTCTTGTTAGCTATAAATGATTGTATGTAAATTTTATTATTTTATTTTTTGAACTAATTTTGAAAATATTTTTAATGAGTTTTGTTTAATAATCTACAATTAAATATTTTTTGCAACATAGTTTTACGATTTAGTTAAGGTTTTTAGGCAGATTAATTGATTAATATATTAAATCTCACTAAAACACGTCACCGAAGAAGAGTTGCTAATAAATTTAAAATTTATGAATTTTTACATGCACCAGGAAATGTTTTTTTTATAATGCAAGCGCTGTTCAAAAAATAAAATAACAAAAGAAAATAATTAGACATAAACTGGATGTGTAACGTTGATTGCAACAATACTACCTCCTCAAATATTAAAAAATATTAGCACCTCGATTAAATAATAACATGGAAATTTCACTCCTTGAACTGTGAAAGTTATGCAAATTGATTATTCTTGTAAAACTGCCGTAATAAATGCCTTTCTGCAAGAAATGATTGATGAAGTCTTCAGCGCGTAAAGGTTTTCTCAGTAAACCTTTGCACATCGGTACAGTTGATTGTTTTACAAAACTCGTCACCTACCGCCAAAGTTAGTCTTTTTGCACTTGTAGCGCGTTTTCTTGAATTTACTAAAGCAAGTTTTCTAGAAATTCTGGTATTTTTGTAGTAAATGATCGGCCACAATCTGATGTTGAAGTCTTGAAAGAAGTCGCTATCCTATGATGCGAATAAAATTTATAAAATCATTTTCTCACCACACGCATTAGTTAATTCTCTGCTCCAGTCTCCTTGCTTCAACACAGTTACTATTAGGGACCCCAGCTTATCGGTTATTTCTGTATTTAAGAACTTTTCCACAATTTTAAGCAATTACTTCACTTTTATTTAAAGTGGCACTTTCGGTCATTCGATTTTAACGAAATTCTTACACGGAAGTGCCAAGGCGGTAATAAACTTATATATAAAATTTCACGTTTGGTTTTCGAGATATATTGACCACATACGTACACACGCGCGCACGCACGCACGCACACACGCACGCGCGCACGTACGAACGCACACACGTCCGCGCACGCGCACCCGCGCAAGCGCGCGCACACACACACACCCACACGCACACCAACACGTACACACGCCCACACGGACACACACGTACACACACAGACCAATTTCTAAAAACATGTTTTTCGGATTCAGGGGATCTGAAAACGTGCATTTCCGCTAAAAACTGGAGATCGACAATTTTGACCGAAAACGACTTTCTCTGTACTATATCTCATATACGTAAGAGAAAGTAAAAATTGAAAAATCTATCTTCTTTGATGTGCTATTAGAGCTTATCATCTTACAGTAAAATGATTGCACGCAACAGCTTGCCAAACAATTTAGAACAGCTTAACTAAAAACGAGGATACTAAATTTTAAAAAATTAAATCCATTCGAATATGA
The DNA here is from genome assembly GCA_024586415.1 of Phrixothrix hirtus. NCBI lineage: Eukaryota > Metazoa > Arthropoda > Insecta > Coleoptera > Phengodidae > Phrixothrix > Phrixothrix hirtus. Next base: position 8,482 of record JAHWXV010340081.1, read on the forward strand.
ATTCGAGCAGGCAGGCTCCAGGAATGAACCCAGGTTCATTCGAATTTTAGTCGTGCGCAAGCTATTACGCCATCTTATTTGAGAAACATATAAGTAAGCAAGGACCGCCAAAATTGGGTTTTCGTAGTCATTAAGATTAATTGAGTTTTACAATTAATAACTCTTAAAATTAACTACTATTTTCGTTAACAACCTTTTTTAGCTTTTAAGAAGTCTGTGATATTTATTCACTTTCTGGTATACTCATTTTACTCATTACAATGTTACGCATTTTTCTGTTTTATTAAACTCGTATGTATGAGGCGCCGTTTAGGTCAAAATTATTTTTTAATAATATATATTATTTCTGTAATATACCGAGTGTTCACGATGAATGGAGTAAATTCAATAATAAATTACTAAATTAGTGTTTTGAAAAACCCTGCAACACGTTGATTGATATTTCTTATTTGACATATACGTCAAGTCAGTGACACTTGTTTTACCGGAAACGATAACAATTTTGTTATTTCAAATACAACATCCTATATAGTATTATTATTTTAGTCAGCCCGTGAGAAAACTGGAAAACCTAAGTTTGACATATATATTGCAATTACATATTCCAATATTCACAAAAAAGGCATTGAGGTATCAGCTTTTAAAATTACCAAGTAAAAATCGATCCAATTAGACTGGTGTCCGTTTACTTCATGGCACTTGGCGAACTATTGTTCCTTCTAATATACTTTGAAGGAAATATTCTATGAGATTGCTTGGAAACTTGGTGCTTTAAATCTTCCAAACAATTTCTTCTATTTAAATATACCTTCCATTTTAAATATCCCCATAAGAAAAAGTCTAGAGGAATAAATTATTAGAATTACAATTACAAACTTTGGTTTAGGTTTTCTCACTGGTTAGTCAAAACAATAGTAATATACAGGGCATTATATCTGCAATAACAAAGTTGATATCGTTTACGGGAAAACAAGAAGTGTCACTGGTTTGACGTTTATGTCAAAACATGACAAATTAAAAATCTCGATCGTCGTGTCTGAGCATTTTTCATAATACTTAATTAGTATTTCATTGGAGTACATAATCATTAAAAAAACCTATTGTAAAAAATCTTTAAACCGTAACCTATTTTTTTACATAACTATTCAGGTGCAACAAAAGATGAAAGTCACTAGGAGAGAGGTTTGGACTGTACGGAGGGTAGTTAAATTGTTTCCAGCCAAAGTTTTCTAAGAGTTGTTCTGTCGCATTTGCAGTGTGGAGGCGGGAATTATTATGAATCAAAACAATGCTGTTGGTGAGCATTACTCGGCGCTTATTCTATATTGCACGGAGCAGTTTTCTAAGCGTCCTGCAGTAAATATTTGCACTGATTGTTTCACTTCGCGGTAAAATATCTACCACCAGAACAGCTTGTTTATCCCAAAACACTGTGCACATGATTTTCCGATTTGTCAAGGTTGGCTTGGTTTCTCTTTTTGTTGGTGACGAAGTGTGGCTCCATTTCATCGATTGTCGTTTTCATTCAGAGATTTCATAAGCTACCCGCGTCTCATCCCCAGTCACTATGCTGCTAAGAAAGTCATCACTTTTATCGTTGTAGCGTGCCAGATATTCACGTGCAGTTCCCTGGTTAAACTTTTTTGGCACCCAACGAGCACAAGGTTTCCGAAAACCCAGTTCTTCATGAACAATTTCATGAAGAAGTGATCCTCAAATTTTGGGAAATTCTATAGAGAGAGCAGAAACGTAGGGTTTGCTTTAACCTTTTCTTCAACTGCACGAACCAGTTCACCGCTAACTAAAGATGGACGTTCACTTCGTTCGTTAGGATGCAAATTAGTACATCCTTCGTTGAACCATCTAACCCATCTCCTTGCCATTGAAACACTCATTACAGACATAATCTCACAAGCAGCGGGATTTTCAATTAGCTTCGCCATTTCAAATAAGCGCCACTAAGCGTACAAAACAATCAACTAACCTGAAATGGCGTCAACTCATTATCAATGGTTCAGGGCAAGTAATGCGCACACACAAAACTACATTGGCGGCGCTCAGGCGAGAATAAACACAAACAGAACTTAGTTTGTGAATGTATCACGTATATATATATATATATATATATATATATATATATATATATATATATATTTG
>JAHWXV010340121.1:0-27287 GCA_024586415.1 Phrixothrix hirtus
TACTCCATCGTTCCCCCTCAATGTCGGAAATGGTGTGAAAGCATTATCCTTTTAGCAGGGTTTTTATTTTTAAGAAGAGCCAGAAGTGCTAAATCTGGAAAGTAAGGCGGATGTAAACAGACAGGAACTGACATACGATTTTCCTTTTATGCGTCTGTTAAAAGTTTGGGAACAAATTTCGCACTCGTTCGTCTCATTTGCAAATTATCGGTTGATTTGCACGGACCCATACTGGATGTGCAGTTGCTCGGCAAGCTATCAAATAATCAATCTGTTTGCCCACTTTTGAAGTCAAAGTACGTCCTTGGTCGTACTCTACCGGTTCATTTCTGCTTTTAAATTGCTCATGCCACTTGTAAACAGTCTTCAGGGTCATTACATTATCGCCATATACCAATTCTGACATTTCATGAGCTTCTTTTGCACTTTTTTGCAACTTAAAATGAAACTTAATGTTAACACATTGTTTGAAATCTATGATTCGCGACAGACACGGTAAACACGACCTCCCTCTTCCGGGTGTGGAAGTCGACTGACAAGTCACAACTTGTTCAAACTTGATATATTCTTAGTTTAAATTACATTATCAAAAAAATTTAACCATGGAAAGAATATATTTGGTTTTTTAACTTTTAATAATTCCACCCATCCCAAATTCATTGATAGAATTTTGATCTTAGATGGCCTTTTATTTAATTATGCTTAGCTTCACCAACTTGGTATTTTTGAGTTTCACACAGCGAAAGTATTATAAATACGTGAGTAGTTTTGCCATGTTCCGTGATGCAAATTGGAGTTTCATTGACAATCTAGGCAATTTTAGTTGAAAGACTTATTGTAAGTATCTAAACAAATCATAGTTTTAATTCGTTGGAAATCTAGATTTCTCTACAAACTCATTTGTGTTGCATGTTTCGCAAAACTTAAAGATCTCCGTTGTAAATATTTGTTTACATTACTTTAATTAATTGCGAAATGTGCTGTCTTATATACGATGCAATCAGAAATTCTTCTGTTTTTGCCTTTTTTTCTAGACTTGAATTATTAGACTAATTTATGTTCGCTTATTTATTTGTCTGTTTTGTGACTAAGATATCACAATGAGAAAATTCCCATATCCACCTTAGCTTCAGCTATTATAGTCATTTTGCCATATATACTACAATTTTGGCGAATTTTGAGAAATTCCAGGAATATATAAAATACCAGACATCACATTGAGACGGGAGCAACGATTTTTGGGTATAATTCTCCACTAACTTAAATATCAAGAATTATTTTCGCCATTTAGATAATATTTACTTAAATTTTGACCATGATGAATGGTTTGTATTGCAAGGCAAACCTATTAAACTTTCGCTTTAAACATGGCATTTTTGATTGCTTATCTTGCAATGTTCTGTACTGTGGCCTATCAAGGCATATTTAATAAATATTAATTTGTTTATAAGTGTAGGTTGACACTTGAATTTCGCAAAAGCATGTTATGCCGCCTTTATCTATGCAATTAAAATTCCGGGGTTCCGGAGAAAAGATAGATGAAATGTATCGGCGAGAAAGTGGCGCATTTACGTCCTGTAAGTAATAACGCTTGCTTCAGATGGTTCTTAGTGACGGGGAGTATGGGTGGATCGTCGCGCAAGATGTTAAACGAAGACTCCTAGCAGTATCAGCGGGTTGTAGTCGTTAGTATCGAGGTAAAGTTTACGAAGCAATTGTACAATGCATTGAATCTGATTCCTCTACCAGAATTAAGTTCAGGTACTTGCGTGTATCGAAAGGAGGAAAAAGGGTCGATCTCGCTATCGCGTAGATCGCAATAGTGAGGAAAGGAAGAGGACGCCGCGCTCTTGTAAAATTAAAAAGGTCGTATATCACATCCGATCCCTTAAGAAGATTACCTAACCGCAACTCCAAAGATATCACGAATTCTCGCATTCTTCTACTGGTGTTGAATTACTGTTAAGGAATCGAACTCATACGCTAACCTAGTTTAAGATAAGTAAGCAAGATTTCCCTGTAATAAATTCTAACATTATTTAATATCTTAAATAATATAGTAAAATATGATTAAATAGTTCTATTAATAGCGGTTGGACACGTTAAACTGTTTAATTTAAAGCAGTGCAACTTAGTATTAATTATAGTACTAAGATTTAAAACAAAATTCCTAATAACTTCTTAATTAAGCAGTATAGAAAGTTAACCGTCGGATAGTCAGGTAACCCATAAATTAATTTTGATTATAGATGCTCGTTAACTCAGGTATTGCTAAATAGTTACTTAAAACGAATATTGTGGAAGTGATTAACTTTCACCTTATTGCGGTGCAGTAATAAGACTGGTATTATTCACCAGAACTTTTGGGATGCCCATTATAATATCAGAATTTTCTTAATTAAGTATATAAGAATGTCTTAGGGTTAATCTGAGTAAATGCAGTAGTAATCCTTAACCAGCTTGCTGGTCACGGACTAAGTAGTTCTAACGAACTAGTTTTCTGACTGCTTCTTTAGTCAACTGAACGTGTTTCTCCTTCTGCCAGAAACGTCAAAACCCCCATCCGCAACTTTAATTGGCTAAGTGATGTTAGAACATAGCATAAAAACACTAGAAGAGAAAAGCAAATTTAATTAATTCAAGTTGTTCTCTTTTAGGTATACAGATCACTCATTTCACTAGGTGTTTTGTACAAAGAATTCAATTATCCTCCATACAAGATGTGAAAATCTTTATTACCAATGTTGTAGCAAATTTAATCAAAATGATTGTTAATATTGACGCCTTATAATTCGGCGAGCAATATTGAAAGCATTATTTTCCAAAAATGTCAGACAAATTATTCGTTTTCCGGCTGTTCATTATAAAATATCTCCCCTACCCTAGCAAGGCAGTTAATATTACATTTTTATGCCGACAGGCAAATTTTGATTAAGATCTATCATTACTCGAAATATTGCGGAATCGTAAACAGTAACCGAATATTTAAATACAACGTCTAATGTTAGAAAACAAAATAAGGATGTTACAAGGTTTTTAGCACGAAGAAAAATCTTCGTGAAATATGCGATAAATCTATATAATATTATATTTTAGAGTTATTTGTATTAATTTCCACCAAGGATGTATGTTTGAACGTAAAGCAAATAAGTTTTCTTAGGTTGAATCCCACCATATTAAATTCTACCGATGGTTACATTAACTTTCTTGGAAATTTTTCTAGACCTGTTCTTGTGAATGGCTACATGTATTTCATTTTTTAATTAGATGATGTAATATGCAGCGTGGGAATGAATCCACAAAAATCAAGCCGTATTGGTCTCAAAACATCGAGGCCATAACTTTAGTGGATGATGGAATGCTTTTAAATTGTTCAGGTGGCGATGAATCCTTATGACGCCATTTACTGCTGCATATTTTTAAATCCGGTGTAAAATAAGGCTCCTAAGTTTCATCATAAGAAAATTATGACTTCCAACTCAAAATTGTGGAAATGATCAGTAACCACAGAAACACAAACCTTTTGACCAGACATTAACATTTTCAGGACCCATCTAGCGCAACCTTTGCGTAATTTTAGATGGTAATGGGTATCTGTGTTAATATTTCCTATATTTATACCTATGATAGAAGCTATATCTCGTAGCTGCTATCGACTGTTTTCCAAAATAAGCCTCTTAAGACGATGAACATTTGTTACAGCTACAGATGTTGGCCTAATCTGATTATGTAGTATATTTGAAACATTTTCACGGCTTTCAGAACTATTTATACCATCCACATACTAAAACTGAAATTGAAACTGAAACTGAAACTTGAAAGAGTATTTCCTCGATACTGTGCTTGCAGTCTTCGCAAAAATTCTGCCGGTTTTACGTTTTCGTTTACAAAGATTTGTAAATAATTCGCTGTTCCATATCCAACATGACAGACTTTCGTGTGATCTTGTATTGATTGTTACTAACGACAAAATAAAAACCTATTAGGTTGCTAGAATCTGATTGTAACGAATTTTGTTGCTATCGTAACTAAGCACGTCATAAAAGAATAAATTCCTGGTCAACATTGAACCATCCATGATATAATATAGTTAGAAAACTACGTAAGTGGGTTTAAGATGTCATCCTTTTATGAGTACATTAAGAAAAATCTTACCATATTCGGTGCTTTACGGATATTTTTAGTCCTTGTAAACACCCTGTATATTTGAAAATTAATTTCGAGCCTAGAGACTTCCTTTGCCTTGATTCATCAAACAATTATATGATGCTGGCGTGTATAATGGATTGTATTGATTAACTAGTTAAGCACTACTAAAATATACACAAAGTCTATTTACAAGCTTTGCGAAACTACATGTTGGTTATCAAGTGTTTATTACAACTAGAGTGTTCAGCGCAAGTACCACTCGAACAGTCCCGAGCGTTAAACCTTTTGTGGGAGAAGTTCATTAACTACGTCAACTAAATTGTTATTCTTATCAGTTACAATTACAAAGGAAGACGATACCAATTTTGTCGAACCTAGAAATAGCCATACATGTATGAAAGTTGCTTGCAACGATATTTGAAAATTGTAAACTGTGTTTACATTTCGTTGTCTTATATTTTTGTATTAGAAAATCAACTATTTCGATGAAAAAGAAATCTCACTTATAGAAGAGAATACAATGATCATTCTAATCTAAGGTAAAATTTGTTTAAAGCCATTGTTAGTTTTCTTGTCACAATTAAAGGAAATTGTAGCTAGCGCAAATGATACAACTAATGTTACTACGTATTCCACATATAACTATGTAGTTCTAATGTATTTCATAAATCAATGAACGTTACCGTTATACAGCAAATAAAGAAAGAGATCACTTTTGCACTATTAAATCATTGACACGTCATATTAGCATTAACAAATTAAACGGCTCTTAGGAAATCCTTAAGTTAATCACGATTTAAATGGAGCTAATGAAGACAAATGAGTTTCTTTCATGAAAAACGAAAATGTTTAGAAGGAGGAATTTATATCGCAAATAGATGAGTGTCTATGATATTCTAAATTGCTTTAATTCAAAATTAAATTGAAGTGTTATAAAATTAATTGATAATGACGATATGACAATATATAATGAGAGCAGGTTTTGATAAACTGGACTACATTATAGAAGAGACTAAAAATAGGTACCTAAATTTTATCACAGTTAATAACACTTGACTAAAATAATTGCTGTTAAAATTTCAAATAACTCTATCGGGCAGTTTATTGCACTTAAACCTAGTATTTTTGAAAAACTCAGATAAAATTCGATATTAAGTAGCAGTTATAGATTTTTTTTTGAAAGGAAGAACTAAATTCATAAAGACCCGACAATGCAATCCGCAGCGAACGTCTAGATGTGGAAATTATTTGATAAATCGTAGAATAGTCTACCACATCGTGCTCAATAGTTGACAAATATAGCTCTGTGAGATTTCTGAGAAAGAGAGTATCTCAACTAAATGGGCACAGTACATGTAAGATGAAAATTTGCGCACAAGAATGCTTTGTTCGGTATCTATCAAAAATGTAATAATATCAAAATTATACGTGATATACATATACAATTTTTAAGTCATTTAGTCTGATAACATACGGGACAGACCTAATCAACTCAAAGGCGACAGGCGATTGAAATGTATGTCGGAAACGAGCTGTTATATATTATATGTTATATTTTATATAAGATACAAAGTAAAAAAAGACATAACCTTAAAAATATACACGATTGCCCAAAACAAATAGGACTTCTCAACGGAAAACGAAATAGTTACAGCTGTGCAGGGTAACTCTACAATTCTTACTTGGATCAAACCGTTTGCGTAAGGTTTATATTTTTGATTTAACCTGTATAAATATACTACTAATTCAAATTTACAATTTAATAAATGAGAGAAAAACATCATAACTATTTAAGTAAATTTAATGAAATATTAATAAAATAAGACCGATAGATGTCATTTACACTTCCATAAAAAATTTAGTTATTTCAGAGAGGTATATATTTTAACTTACATATCGTTATATTTAATTGGGAACTGTCAGTACTTTGTTAACTCGCAACAAACAATTCGTTTACATTTAGAACCTAATTTTTCCCTATTTTATATAAGGTTGGCAGGAATTCATTTTTCTATAAATAAAATAAAGAAGAATATTCCTCCTAAAAATTAATTCGGCACAAGTGAAAAGCCGCGAAACTGTAAATATGAACAATTCTAAGGCTTCTCATCAAACGATTTTTATAACTTAACTAAATAGGCAAAAATATAAAAGTTTGCATTTCCAACCAGCGCGACATGGCACCAGCAGAACAATTGTTTCGCCCTAGTGGGGTTCATCAGTGCTAGGTGGCTATGCATCCTAGTTCAAAATGCAAAACTTCCTTTTAAGCACAGAAATCTGTGTGGGTGTCGTTGACAAATAATGGCAGAGGCATCTGTTGTTTATATTTTTCATTTAAAAATTCAAAATTGCTAACATATATGTTATAAACGCATTTTCCGCTCTGCATACATAGAACACTTGTCAGCAGATGAAAAGCGATCCTATCTTTGAAGAGATTCTGATTTTAATAGGGTACTAATAATTAATTTTATAAATCAAAGCTTCCATTGAAGATGTTTAATTTCAATATTTGCCCAACAACTACGAGTATATCATATATCAACAAATTATTTCATCTAGGATAGATCCGCTACGTTAAATATAAACATTGTTTAAACGGTGTACACCATGTTGAAAAGTTAAATGTATCGAAATATGTTAACTAATAAACGATCAATATGGAAATGTTCACAATGTGCACAATATTATTACAATAAAGTACATCGCAATGCATCAGAGAAAATAAATCATTGGAATACTAATAAAATTTTGTGAGAAAAGTTGAGATTTTATAGCCTAACATTTATTAATATGTTAGTTGTTTATTTATAAGCATAAGTGTGAAATCAGAAGAAGTTTGGAATGAAATATGTTCTTCTTTCTTATTTGAACCAATTTTTAAAATTAGCAACTGATACCACTGCATTTAATAAAATGGAGAAGATTTTTAGATAATGTGTTGTTAAAATATAAATTAATTAAAAAGTGAAACCAAATTCTAGGCTCGCTTTGATTTTACCACTACATTAATGTTATGTTATAATTAAAGAAGTTAATTAAAAGTAAAAAGATTATATAAAAAATGCAAGTATATATTTAGCTAAATTGTTGAAATTCATTAATATTGTATAATGAAGGTATAAAACATGTTAACCCGATACAGGAAGCGGAATTTATACTGAAAAGCAACAAAAAACGTTAATATTGTATAAATATAAATTTTATGAGAGAATTGCCAACATATTTTAAAAATTATCACATTAAATTTAACATTTTAACCTGGAGAATTGCTTAGAAAGGAATATTGCTATTTACTACCATAAAACTTTCCATTTATCAGCAAACCTTGATTTTGTCATTTTATATTAATGACTTAACTTTAGCTATGATCAAAGCAAAGAAAATGAGACTAAATGTTATAAATAATTAGTAAATATTACCTAAAGCTAACTCATTGGACGTAAAATTAACATTCTACAATATTAAACCTGTTAGAGCTCAAAGCTTTTAAGCATTTTAAAAGCAAATCTATAAATATGTGGTTAAGACTATCACAATAGAAGCCTCTAACATGTTTCAATTTATGTAGGCTATTGCAAGGGTACGTACCAAAGTGACAGTTTAAACACAAACCCTACCAGCACCTGTGTATTCAAGGAAAATTCTATTACTGGCATCTAACGTATGACCTTTATTTTAAGAAGTGATGTTAATAAGGCTTCTTAACTTTAAAGTTATATAGGAAACACACGTCATTTACAATTAGCGAATTACTTTCAGTTAATTAATTATGTGTGTCCCTGAACTATTGGAAGAAACTCTTGCCATGACTTTGAAAATGTAAGTTTTTTCTTATTTCACACACATATTAAATAAAATTGGGCTCAACACAGATCCTTGTGGTATGCCTTCATTTATTAGGGAAGTATGAAGCACCACAACATGCTCTTAAAGTTGGCAATTTAAATGAGACGAATTTTATTCACGTACTTTAAAGAAAACGCAATGAAAATTTTTGTGTACATCACATTTCGCCACCGTTTATTGAGCAACTGCATTCCGACGAATTTACTCGGGGTTATTTTCAGAAAAATAAAACTATCGCACACACCGTCTATCAAACAATTAACTTTTTGGGAGAATTTTAGGACTATAGAATATAGAATATAGAACCTGGAGTTCTCCCGATATTACCATTACCGATTTTTTCTTCTATCCTCTCTAATAAACCGTGTTTATCGGAATAATCCACAAAACCTGCATTAATTGACAAATACAGTTTCTGAAGAAACCGAACCAATTGCTTCAATTGTTTAAATAATGTATTAGAAAATTTAAGAAACGAATACGTTGTGAAGAACAGCAGTTCCATAATTTAATATAATAATTGTATGAAATTTTAATAAAACGGTTCATTAAAAACGAATTCTACAAAATTTCTAAATCTGCACGGTCAGCTTGTTTCAGTTACTATTAAATTATTGTTAATCTGTTGGAACAACAATTATACCTAACGATCTCAGGTATGCCTTCAAAATCCATGGTTTACGTTGATCACCTTACCCAAAATTAAATCATGGAATGTTTAATATTATAGAATTAACAAACTATAGACCGTTCAAACCTTCAAGTGCAGTTTGAACTCTCATGGACTAAATGTATCTTTGCCGGCCCCAACTGATTTAGTGCTTAGCAGGTTTGCCTCTGCATCCAAGTGACACTGGTTCAAACCCGATCGAAGTCGATAAACTTTTCAGCAGAGAAAAACTTAAAAGAATGCTTTCTTCTCGTATAAGGAAGTAAAATCGTAGGTGTCGTGTCAATGTGATGTTTAGCGCGTTAAAAATACCTACTGGCGGTGGAACTCCTCCAGATTCGGCAAAAATTCTAGGAGACTTGGCAAAATGGCTATATAACAGTTCTCATCCAAGGAGAGCCAAGGCAAATTCCACATTTCGAACCCTCAGCTACAAAAACAAACAAAAACTACTATCTTTAGTCATTTCCAAATAACGCTATACTTGCCCTTCATGGAAAGGTTGCCAAACGTAAAATGTAATTTAATAACACATAAACTCCTTGCACAGTCACATTAATTTCTCGTTTCTTAACAATATTTTTCAAATTAAACTAACTGAATTTATTAAAAATCATTTAGTTAGAACGCATGCATCTACTATAAACGTCTTTTCAGGTAATTATAGGTATTTTCGATAAATGTGCGATTGAAATTAACTTTGTAGTATTTAGAAATTGCGTCTCTGATACCGTACTTGGCCCTTATGGTATTGTGCCGTCTATCGGCAAATAAGCTTGACAATCATGCACTGTATTTCCATAAGCCCTATACTGCACTTTGGAGTTTTAAAGCACTATAGTCACTTGTAAATGATATTAAGTGTCTTTTATATGAATTGTACGTAACATGATCTTTATAAAAACATTCCTGATATAAATTGGCGGTAATCGAGATTTAAGTGCACTATAAAATTTAAAGTGTAACCAAAATTGGGGTCCTTTACAAAGTAATATTCATTGGTTGCAACGCACTTACGAAGCTAGTTCAATAGATCAAGTAAAAATGCACGAGATAGCTCTATCAGAATAAAATCAATATTATTGTGTCAAACTAAATTCCCTTAGATGACGTTATGCCAAGTTTCAGTAACAGCTGCCGATAAATTTGTGATATTTAAAGTAAACAACCTGTATTAGTTTCTCTGCAATGACAAACGTGATTTTCGTGTTCCCATTAAACCTTATTTTTTGCGTGGAAAAACAACAACAAAAACAAAACAAAAGATTGTCAAATATCTTCTCGACTCTGCCCTATCAACTAAAATTATTTATAAGTGGAGCACTATAAACTTGTCTATTGGTAGATTAGTTTCAATTTTACATGATGATTTAGATGTAAAAAGGTTTTCTGCAAAATGGGTGCTTCATTAGTTAACAGTAAACCGTAAACGTATTGGTTAAATCTGTTTAAATGTAATAGATCTGAATTTTCGCGTCGATTTATTATTGTTGATAAAATTTCGATCCACCATTCTGCACCAAAAACTAAAGCTCAATCAGAACAACTGGTTTCTATCCTTGCTCTGGTAGACTGGGAGTCATAGCAACGTTTTTGAGATGCTTGCGGATAAATTCTTATCGGGTACCTTCATAAAGGTAGAACAATAACGGAGTATTCATCGTTGTTAGACTAATGAAATCAAAAAAATTAAAGAAAGTCAGCCACATTTGGCAAAGCATAAAAATTTGTTCCACTACGATAATTTGTCATTGTTAAGCTAATGCAGTTGCAAACATACATAAAATGCATTTAGAAGTGCTTCCACATGATCTATATTCAACCAGATTGGCTCCTTGGCACCCTAAAATGAAAACTGGGCTTGATAGTACGAAATTTTCATCCAATGCGGAACGGACTGCCGTAGTAGACGCGTATTTTGCATTCTTTGATAAATATTCTTTTATTGAAGTCATTAAACGTCTTGAATATCGTTGGAACAAATGCATTGAGTTACTACTTCGAAAAGCACTTCTTTTTTCGTTTTTACCTGTCTAATTGAACTACCTTTGCATCTTAGCGTTCCTGTCATCCTTCAAAAACTTGATGAAAGCTATTCTTTAACTGATTCTTCAGAGTTGCCCCGACAACCTTCAATGTGTGTTCGGCAAACGCATATCGCAAACGTGCTTCTTCACTTTTGGAAAAGAAAGATAGTCACAAGAGCGAGTTATGAGCTGTAATGTAGTTGAAATACCACTTTGATTTTAATTTCCGCTAGGTACCCTACGACTTGCCATGTGTCATTATGCGTAATCATTGTGTAATATCCACACTTTTGTATGGAGATGTGCCGTTGTCATCTTATTTATCCTTCAAGGTTTTTTGTACGCTTTTGTAATATTGTCTCGTTGCACTTGTATGTGGTGAACAACATATTCATGTACCATCCCTTGGATATCAAGTCTTAAAGCGACGATGACTTTACTAATAGATTCCACTACTTTGACTTTTTCTAGTGTTGGTAATGAATGAGTTTTCCACACCGGACTTTGTTGTTTAATCTCAAGGTCAAACTGGCGAAGCTACGTTTTGTCAATGGCTATTATCCTCAAAAAAAGCTCTTTGTCGTTTGCCTGAACCATTATTTCGAACTCTACATAAACTTGCGCGTAAACATCAAGTTTCTCGGTATGAAGCAGCCTCGAAGCCCACCGTCCCTTGAACAGTAGTTTTATCGTCAACAGAGTATGCCAGAAGCCTACTTAAGTAATCAAAATCTCTAACAGTTTTCTTAATGTGATTAGATAATCAGCTCGCACAAATGCAGCAATAGTGTTGACGTTTCTTTTTCCATTAGAGTTGTAGTTGGAACCCCAGAGCTGGTTACTTTCGATGTTGACTGTCTTCCATCTTTGCAAATATTATACTACCGCTGAACCGATACTTTATGAAAGTACAAATTCTCCACAAGCATCTTTTAACAACGAATAATCCTCCCAATTTGATTTCTTCAGACACATACAAAGTTTCATGTTCTGCCATTGTCAACTTCATTAGCCCATAGATAAAACTGAACATGTCAACTTGATCGCTTGATATCGGCCGCAATCGGAACTGAACCAAATATAATCGTTATTACGTAAAAAGAAAGACATTATACCAACCATAAGAACATAACATTAGCGCGAAAATTATCACAGTAAAAAAATTGTAATCATTCATTGTTGAACAGTACTCGAAGAGTATTGTATTTGATACTCTGATATGAAAAATGGTTTTATGAAAAGATAAAGCATCATGATTAGTAACGGCGTTAAACCGATACATTAGTTAATCATGTATCATTTTCCTTTCCGGCTGAGAATTATAGATATGTATAATGAATTCTACACCGTTTATAAATGTAATAAATAATTACCAATTACTTACCTGCTTGTACTTATCGAAAATGCTATTGTATATCAGGGATTAGACCAAGCCTTAAGCCAAACCAATTTAAGATAAACAACTATGGAAGTTCGGATTTACAAAGGCAAACGTGAAACTTTCAGTACTCAGAAAATTTCTAGTTCTAGAAGTTGTCTATTGTGAATTGGAGCCAGTTGAAGAAAAGGCGCCATTTTGCTGTTTAAAAAGCAGAGATATTATTACACACTTACAAAGAAACCGTCCCAGATGCATATCGTCGATTTCAATGAAATTTGGTACACAGAAAGAATAGATAAAAGCATTGGACGTCTACAAAAAGTCCTAAAGATGTCTAATTACATAAGAAAAATTTTTGGAAAGGAATTTGATCACTAAATTCCCTTATCCATTGGATATCATAATGTAATGTCCATTGGATTAATGATGTAGAATCTAATGGACATCCAAAAAATGTTCGTATTTATCACGTAACAAACACGTCAAGATTAAGTGCTTTTCCAATTATATATAAAAATAACATCCAAAATAATGTTGAATAACATACCATGTTTGTATGTATAATGGAGATTATGTGGACGTCTTATGGATTTACGAATCTGTTGACAAGATTATGGTATTTCTTAGATGTTCATTCGTTCACTTTTGGATATCCTTTCGTTAGCGAGTCGGAAAGGTCGTCCACTCGATGTCCAGTGAATTCATGTGTGCTGTGTGGGGTTTGATCTTTTTATGCGAGACTAATGAAGTTACAACAAAACTGTAAATATACGAAATACTCCTTTACTTCTGTGTAGACTTCGGGATGCAGAAATTCCCTTGTCACTCTTAGCCTCAACCATCTGTGGTTATTCCGTCTTGCTTACTAAAATTTCGCCGAATCTGGAGGAGTTTCATCGCAGTAGGCATATTTACGTTTTAAACATCGTAATGACACGTAATCTAGAAGAAGCCGTGTGTTTTGTATTTTTCTTTGGTGAAAAGTTTATTGGCCTTTAACAGGTTTAAACTCGCATCCCTTGGATATAAAGGCAAACATGTTGATTACTATACCAGTCGGAGCGGCGCCATCAAATGATTTTATGTAAACAGTTTAAATTTAGTAAAACTACCCTCATCCATGTATATTTTCGTTTATATTCCACCACGTAAACAAAATATTTAAAGTTTTAACTTTACAAATAAATACTTCTTAGAAAAGTGATGTTTAGGGTTTGACGGATTTGTTAAAGAACCGTGGTGAAATGCAGGCGAAATTATAAAAGAGATGGGAGGCAGTTTTACCGAATTTAAATTATTTACGAAAAATCATTAGTACCATTGATTTTCCTTAATTATGGAATACTTTCGTACATTTACGATTTTTTTGTAACTTCATTAATACTCGGGTAAAACGTAAGAACGAAAATTTACTAAACTTCTAAGGATAAATGCTTCCTACCAGGGTAATTAGATCCGATAAAAAATACGCGTCCCATGCTTTTATTTTAGTCTATTTAGTCTATTTATTTTAGTCTATCAAATTTCATGGAAAACGGTGAAATACGCCTGATGCGATTTCCTTGTTAGACATGTATCTAATTTAAAATTAAAAAAATTGAGAGCCTTAAATATACGAGGGGTGCTGAGATTATTTCGGGAATAGATATGAAAACACAATGAAAATACAGTAATAATGCTACTGCAGTTTTTCAAAATATTTTCTCTTAAAATCAGTACACTTTTGCATGAATTCTAACAAGCTGTTGAAGCATTTTTGCCATTCTGAAGATCGTATAGCAGAAATGTGAGTTTTGAATGCTTCAACAGCATCTTCAGCTGTTGAAAAACGGGTTCCACTCATTTTATTTTTGACAACCGGAAATAAAAGGAAATCATTTAGACTTAATTCTGGCCTGTATGGGCAATGAGCCATTAATTCTGCCTTTTGCCACTTCAAATAATTGACAGTTTGTGATGCTATGTGTAGCGATGCATTGTCATGGTGCAAGATGATCAGACGTCTTCTATTAGTTTTTCTGATTTCATTGATGACTACCGGTAAGCAACTGCTTATATACCCATCAGCATTGACCGTGAAATGATCCTCTAAAATAACAGTGGCGACGTGACCAGTGTCATAGGACGGTATGACAATAAAGCATTTGGCAGAAATCACGAGTGTTTAACTACGGCCGGTAAAGCTTCAGTGGATAGAGGTGTGGTCCTTCGGTACTAGGAGGCTAAACACTGTAGGAATAATCTAAATCGGTAAACGTGGGCGCCATTGTTCTTAAGATGACTGCAAACAAGCGGTGTTCGGAGAACACCCTGTATGTCACGATCTTAATAACCTTATCTTCAAACGGGGACAAATGCTTAACGGTACTATAAAAATAACTGAGGGCTGGTTTCAAGACTGACCGCCCTATATCATTGGCCTAATTAATTGAACTTTAGATTTTCAAGGAAATTTTTATATTTACACAGAGGTAAATGTCTTATGATTTTCGTGTCTAGAATATTATCAAATTATTACTTAATTTAGCACGTGCACTGTATACTGTTAAGGCACTTTAAGATTTTTGTTAATGAAAAGATAACACAAATTTTAGCACAAGAACACCTTTATATAACTTTATTTACATCAAAATACATACATAAAATCAATAAATAATTATGAAATTCAGCAGGTCTTACATACTAAATACGTGGACATTGGCTAACAGGACCTAGGCTCGGAACAATTGATCTACAAAACCTGGATGATTCTTACAGCTGGAATCGTTTAATAAAGGAAACAAGTCATAAATAAGCTCTAGATCTCCGTTAACGACATTTAAATGATACTACATATACAACCTATATTTAAAATGGGTACCCAGATATCGAAATGTTACAAGAAACAGTACAAACTATAACATATTTTTATAAAATTTACAATAAATTAGCTGGCGCATACGTAAACAATTGAATTAATAATCAACAATGTCTATTATCAGAAGGTCATAATTTATCTTTGTCGGTTTATTTCCAAATCAAATGGTAGCAAAATGAGTTGTTTGATTACGCTATCTAAATTTTAAATTAAACGATCTTGTATCTTTAACCAAATTATTGTTTTTAGGAAAATTAAATACTTCGGGTCCGTTTCCTTTTTTTTAAGTACTGACAAAATATACGTGGAAATCACTTACTATTGCAGTAATTATAACGTTGTTGAACCATAAGCAGCCGCCACTGTGTTCTAATTACATTGAAGACCCCTCACGAGTGGCAATACGAAATGGTATCCGTCTAACGCTTGCCAATTTGAATCGCAAATGATTTGGAAGCTCCACTTTCGGCATCAGGGCCAAGTGGATAAATTACATGGACAAAGACAGATTCAAAATCTAAAAATTAGAAACACACGGCAATCAAAAATTCTCTCCGCGAACAAGGTTGCTTGAAAACTGTTTTCTAACTTCTACTGACCAAAACGGAGTGTTTTCCACACACCGTCTTAAACTTGTATATCTTTCAACTTTTCCGAAGGCGTCATATTCCCAGCTACGCGTCGTCATTATATTGCAGTACAATTAACTTTTGAATAAGGTTCTCGCATAAATGTATACGTTACTTATTTGAGATACTACGTATATGCCTTTCGCATGAAAGTCACCTTCGTACATGTTATGCTAATGCTTTACTATGTAACCGGTGACAGGAAACGAGATCACTGTCTGTGGGAGTGCAAAATAATCCACTTCTTTTAATATAACATGTTTTTAATATTTAACTTTGCAAGGAACAATTTTATATTTATAATACCAGGTGGATCTAAATAGCTTTTGAATTTTACTTATATATCCCTTAGGAACATGATTTATTTCTGGATTTAAAAGGAATCTTAGTTTAATTAAATTTAACTAATGCGTAACGTATATAATTATGCATCATTAATGCATTAATATTATTTAAATGTTCACAAAACAAGGGCTGACACCAGTAACACTGAAAAATGTTGCGACCATTTTCTTTGAAACACTTCGTAAACCGACAACGTTTGTTCGATTCAATTCATCTTGAAATAACCAAATGCGCGACTGTTGCTTTATTTCTGGCTCATATCAATAAATCCAGGTTTCGTCACCTGAAATGATGTTATAAACCAAATTTGGGGCACCATGGTTAAATATTTTTAGCATTTCCTTGTTACATTGCACACGAGCCACTTTTTGAGCTTCCGTCAAATTGTGTGGAATCCATGGGCACATAATTCTTTCACACCTAAATGGTCATGCAAAATCGTTGATATTTATTTTATGTCAATACCAAGGGTCGATCCTATTTCAAAGTAAGTCACATGCCGATTCATCTCAATCATCTCACGCACATCATCAATGTTTTTTGAAACAACACTTGTTCGCGGACGTCCTTTGTGAAATTCGTCACTGAGACTACTGCAACCAAACTTGAATTCTGAAAACCAGCGATAAATTATTGTTTTAGATGGTGCATCGCTACCAATAGCTGAAACAAGACGATTGATACATTGTTGTTGAGTTAAATTACTTTTAAAATCATAAAAAATCACTGCACGTAAATGTTCGCGATTTAATGCCATTTTTGACAATAGTTCTTTATTTTACTCTTAAATACAAACGTTACCAAGCGATATTTTATTCAACTGTCAATGCCACATAACCTAAAGAATGTCCAGTTTTACGATAGTGCCATCTATGATTCTCTAACAACGACAGAAGTACTCGATTCCCGAAACATATGCAGCACCCCTCGTATAACTATGTATGTAGATAATCAATGATGGAAAGATTTAAAACATTTATTTACTTGAAAATAATAGTTTATATGTAATGAATAATTTTTGTGTAAACTTAATTGAGTTTAGAGTAAAATTTTCAAAAAAATATATTAGGATTATAATGAAATTATGTAAAAATTGGTTTTTGATATATAAATGCCGCTGGGTGGTGCTCTCAAGCGACAAATGCATTTTTATATCACATCTCAGGCAATTAAGGAGCAGTATTACATGCTATACGTGCGTCGCAAAGATTGCAAATAACCGCAAATTTAAGAAAATCATAATATTTTAATAGTTTAATTTCAATTTCGAAGTTAATCTTTCCAAGACGTGTTTACTAAGTGTTATTTTCAAAATGGGAAGATACTATAAAGTAAAAATTGGATAAAAGATAAACAACAATATTATCTTCCATTCGGAAAAATCAGATTTAATGTAAATTTCTTTAAAATAAAAGGCCAATAAAATATATTTGTATTTTTATTGAAAATAATTTCATAATAAGATAGTCTAGATTCCTGAAGTTTTGTGATTTAGAGTTATAGGAAAACAAATAAAACCTCTACCCAGAATAATGAAACAAATGTTTACAGCTATATGTACATACTTTATTAATAAATCGGGTGATCCTTAAGTAACTATATAAAATTTAAGAAGATATTCTTTGATTTATTTTGTGATAAAAAGGTGGTAAACTAGGTTCATGGTGTTCAAAATGTAGGTGGTCCCAGCTGAGCGAAAATAAGAATTTCAAAAATACTTGGAAACATTTTATTCAAATCGAACGAGCTTACTATATTGAAAACATTTTTAGATATACGACGCACGTGCTAATGGATGTTCAAATTTTAGCAATTACTTTGACATCCTGAAACAAAACTCTAGAAAAATCGCCATTACAGTAGCTTTAAATGTGCTAAACATGTGCCATTTTGTTTGAATTTGCATTAAAATTGTTCCTTAATAGAAAGTAAAGTAATTTGCAGTTCTATTTAAAAAATCTCACCGTATAGAAACAGCATAAGATGTAATTTTTATAGTTTTAGTTTAGGATTTCAAAAATATTGCTAAATTTAGAAAAAAAAGTCAAGTACCGTAAACGTCGCTCACAAAAGCACAAGTATCACTATTTTAATAAATAAACTTAACAAAACTGCTACACAAATAATGCCATAATTATTACGATTAACTGTAACAATACGATTATAATCTTCTTTACAGGATAAGACAAAAAAAATCGAACAAATACAATTTTAATATCAAAAAATAAGGAGTGCTGTCATTTTTAAAAAGCTTTACCGTTAACCTGAAGCCGACTAGTTTTCCTTTGTTGTCTGTGTATGGATAATACAATCCATTGTTCAGGAAAAAATTACATTGTATAATGTTGTCTTGCATTCTTTAGAACGTTAGATATTGTTAAATGAAGCTTCATAATTTCTCTTTTAACTGAATTCAAAAAACCTTTGCAAACTGTCTAAACGATATTTAATTTGTAGTAATGGTTTCGACAGCATTTAATGTAAAATTTATCAGCATGGATTTTAGTATCTTTAAAGTAAATACGCTTAATTAGTAGATATTCCTTTATGATTTCCTTGCTCGAAGGGCTATTATGTAATTAACTTTTAGCTTCCTTACAATACAATCTCTCTGAAATATAATTTTCGTAAGAAGCATCTTTTTATATTTATAAAATTAATTACTTTAACTTATCCATATTAATTTTCTTGATCGTAGCAACGATGATATTCTTTTATAATATTGATTAATGTAATAAAATATAAAGCTTTTTTAATTTTTTAAATCCAATTCATGTTTTGTTGTTAACAGTAGATACCCATAATATTAAGAAACCATTTTTCTTGTTTAAATATTTCGGAAGTAGCCAAAGGGAGCTTAATTATTATTAAAACCAAATACTTGTATATTTTATACAAAAACAATATTTTTACTGTATTCGTAACTGTTATTCTAAAAACGAATCCATCTCAAATTTACAATTTGCATTCAAGAGAATAAGTAATATGTTTATTTTTTAATAAAATTAATATTAACTGACTGAGTTATAAATTCAGTGATGCTATTGGATTACTTGTCTATTTATTTGTTTATTAGAATCATAAATTCTGGTAGATGTATCTAAGCGATATGAAATTTTGAAGATCAAAATAATAGTATACTATATATCAAGCGACTAAAGTGCCTCTTTTAACTCCGAGAAAGAAAGTTTGGTTCTCAAGCAATAGCGAGAGAATTAATCTTTAGAGAGATTAAAATGATGGAAGAACCTAAAATCGCATGATTTTGACAATGACAGTTCATTCGCTTTATCAACGTATATTTTACGACAAATGCTATTTAAATTTTAATTGCGAAGCGCTATAGTGACACTTGTAGTAATATGTAATTTTAATTGGTTAATTTTTGTTATTGCCATGGATTTACTTTGTTTATGTGGGATTAGATTTACTTTATCTCCCTTGAGACTAAAGTAAAATTTTAATCACTTGTCATTAGAAATGTCTCTTTAATCATAGATAAAAGTGACTATATGTGGAGTTTTAGTTCCGGAAGTGCAAAAACAATTATTATTCATTCATCAGAGTGCCTTTGAGACAAACATTTACCCTGGTTACAATTATCCTAGTTAAGGTTAAATGATCGAATCCAATGAAGACGCAGAGACAATTAAGGATTACAAAGCTCATGACCTTCCAGTTCTCCTACATGCTTCATAGGTGTGAGAGCTTGCACATTTCTTGTAAACAATCATGAAGCTAAGGAAGCTTTAGAAGTACGTGACACTAGATCATCGGTAATTATATAAACAAGCGCCTTATTGATTATTTGCCACATGTGAAGTGACGTATAACTTCGCTAGTGCAATACACACATGATAACATACGGTTTAATTACGACTTACTAAAAAATCCTATTTCCGCATCCTCCTCAATTACAAATGAACAGATTCATTGCCTTGACAAACAAAAGAGAGACTTTTAGCATCGTGTGATCTAATGGAACAAATTAATTGCCAAGTGCTAATTGTAAGCGATTTTAGTTCGCAAGTATATTCAGGAATTGTATTTACAAAGGTCACATCCAACATAAATAGCATAAAGTTCGCAAGTAAAGCTTTAGCAATTCAAGAAGAATTAATAAATGAAAGTGTTGATCGATTTCAAATAGAAAAGTCAACACTATAGCCGAGATAATATTTTAAATTGTACAAATTAATTTAAAATAATAAAGAACCCCATAATGAGGGAAATTTCTAATATCTAATTGGACTCCTAGCTCAACCAATTGTTTTCAACACGGAAATAACCAGCATGAAACTTAATACAATAAGTGAAATTTAACATCAATTTTAGGAAAAGTACAACTTAAAAATAAAACCCTTTGGAAATATAAACAATTCCAGAAATTACATTCTTTATTCTAGCGTACTATAATAATAACAGTAGTAAACCGATGCGAGTAGAAGATATAGTCTATCTATTGTTAAAGCTTATACCATTCAGAACTTGTTTTATATGTAATAACTGTATTTATTGATTGAAAATGATTAAAATCAAACGTATATTTAGCTATTTCTATATAATAAGTGTAACGTCATATCGTCCCACCAAAAGCGCATGTACAATTTGTCTCAACAACCGTTCTTACTTCTTCATATCCCGCTCAATGTTAACGTACAACTCGTTCGCGTCTTGACTAACCCATCATTCAAATCTATTATATTCTATTCTGGGATCAAACATGATAATCTTTATTCTAAATTCATCAGTGATCGGTAGCTAAAATAATTGTGAAACTGTATCAAGTCCTTCCTACACTATCATATCCTTAATTTTCATCCTTCAAACTTAGCAGTTTCACGAGATAATTTCAAATAAATACATCCATCAGCGCTTTTGCTACCAGGTACTTTGAGGTGAGTACAAAAGATTTTATACCTTAACTGATAATATAAAATATTTTATAATGCAAAAATAAATTACAGTCCATTATTCTAGCGCTAACCAGTGCAAACATTATTATTGAACCAACGTTCTCTATCCCTTGTTTGTAATAAAGGGTCAATGACTGAATTCCAGAACAGGGCCAATAAAGTATTGAGAAGATTCATTTATAAACTTAGCACTACCTTAACAAGGAATACTTGTGCACTTATACAAACCCGGTAATCTACAATAATTATAAATAAAAGCAAAAAGCATTTTTCAGCGTATTAATGTTTTTTAAATATTGTAACTACAAATATCGTTAACCCTTTCGACGACATTTTTGCGTATCACCTTTAATATTATCAACTGTTTCTCATAACAGATTGTAATAAGTAATTGATCAAAGGTTTGAGAGAAGATATATTTCAATTGTCAATACTCAAGCGGAGAGCATTTGCAACTATTATATTTCGTACCAAATTTGGTCACATTTGCTTCCTTGTTTCACTGGATCGGAATCGACAAATAGTTTTAAATTTGATCATTTCCACTAAACAAATGCAAATAAAATTACCTTGAAAACTTAGTATGAACATAATAAACGTCACATGCAAAATTTTGTTGCAGTTTGTAGCTTTCTTGATGTAATTATTCTACGATTCTAAGTCACCTAATCACCTAGTCATGGCGATTAGGTTCCAAACATATCTTTATTCATAACTAAGGCAAAAATATGACAAATATTAGCTATTTAATTATCGGATTCATATTACATAAATTGCAACAAAACAATTACGTTTTCTTCAATAAATTAAAGACCAGTCTCAAAATGTTGTCTTTTTAAACAAAAATCCACTTGCAACCTTATTATAATTCTTAAATGTTAAATTATTTTTGTACGCACATTTGGCTGTAGTTTTAAAATTATTTACTCTATAGTTTCTATTGACCAAATTACATAAGTTGTGTTTTGAACTATTTTTTTAAAATAAAATTTTTCCTATGAATTTCATTTTATATTACAGCTATTCTGCTGATGGGCTAGAAATTAGCTCCAAACAGTCATTTAATTCAAAAATCTTGAGATTGCTTTTAAGTTATACAATGAAACGTAATTAAATATGCTTTAAATACCGCAGGTAAAAATGAAACAAGCACTTAAATATATTTTATTTTTCAACATTGTTCCCCTACAACTCAATACACTTACTGAAACGATATTTAAGACGTATAATGCGTCAGTAAGGCATGTGTCTACTTCAGCTATCACTTTTCCATTGGATGAAAATTTCTTAGCGACAAGCCAAGTTTTCGTGTTTGGATGAACTAAATAGTTAGAAGGAGCAAATTCTGATGAATATGGGACATATAAAAGCAATTCCAAATGTAATATATGTATTTTTGCAATTGAAATATCTAAACAATGTGCTCGAGCATTATCCTAATGTAACAAAATTTTTTTTTCCCAAGTGTGGCCGATTTTCTTTGATTTTTTCATTCCACTTGTTCACGATAAATAATAATACTCTATTATTATTGTTCTGCTTTTTTGAAAGTAGTCAATGAAAATTATTCTGCAAGCATCCCAAGAAACAGTTGACATGACTTTATTAGCCGATGGCACCATCTTTGCCTTCTTTAGCGCACTTGAACCGGCTTCTGCGCATTATTTCGATTAAATTGTAGTTTCTGGAATACATCTGTTTTACCAAATCTCATTGGCAGTATTAAATTACCCCAAAAATGCAGATGCATTACGATTAAATAGAATAAAACAGTATTTTGATATCGTTGAATGGTTACGTTTTTGGTTCACCGAAACGCAGGGCCCATACTGCAGAAAGCCTTTTCTAAAATTAAAATCACTCCTCCGCTAGTCAAGTTTAAAGCCTCTAAATCACAGACAGCTTCACTTGACGGCCTGTCAAAACAATTATACTCAGTGACATAGAAATTGCAACATCAAGAAGGAGTAGGAATTTCTTAATCAAAGTTGGTAGATCTATTGGGCTGACATTACGTAATAATTGGTTAACTTTTGACGTCAAGTGGTAATGTGATAACGTTATATTTAACAGTCGTTATAATTTTTTGCTAGCTTTTTTGGTCTGTGTTTTTGGTACGATTTGTTGTTCTTTTTCATTGTTAATTAACATTATTTTGGTTGTTATTCTTTGTTAACGTATTTTGTTTGTTTAACCAGGCCTAAAGCACGGCAACGAGGATACTACCATCAATTAAGCGAATTTGACAGAGGTCGAATTATTGGTTTTGGCGAAGCTGGTTTTTTATTTGGGGAAATTGTTAACTGTGTAAATCGAAATCGGTCTATTGTAATGCGAATGTACATTGCATGGTTTGAAGATGGCCAAGAACATCATAAAAGAGGGACCGCGGCTTCAAGAAGAACGGATGAGCGTCAAGATCGTCAAGACAACTGGCATTTACAGAACGATTTTCCTCTACACGAGCAGTTTGTGACCAATAATTTAGTGAAGAAGGTTGCCTGGTAACCCTTAGAACAGTTTATCGTCGAATCCGAAGTTATGGGTTAGCATCATATAGTCCGCAACTTGTGCTTCCTTTGACTGCAGAACATTGTCAGCAACGGTTACAATGCTGGAATGAACAATCTCATTAAAATCTTGAATAGTATCGTGTTGTCTTTAGTGACGAATCTAGATTTTGTTTAGTAATGCACGACGGGGTAAATGACGGAATCTTCGATTTAGAGTTGAGAGGTACGTACACCATATTGTGGGTGTTATAGTTTGGGGTGCGATTACTTATACCAGCAGGTTTCCCTTGGTGTTCATTGGAGGCAACATGCGATCACAACGGTATATTGCGGAGGTGATTGGAACACAACTTCTGCCATTCCTACAAGAACTCGAAGATCCATTATTCCACCAAGATAATGCACGTCCACATGTAACAATGTTTTCCTTGAACTTCTTTGAGCAGATCCAGATTCATCTTTTGCCCTGGCCTCCAAGATCTCCAGATTTTTCTCCTATTGAACATGGATGGGACACAATGGGTAGAAAGGTGCCAAATTTGCATGGGAGGCAATACCCCAAGACGAGATAAACCACCTTATTCAATCAATACCTGAGTGTGTAAATGAATGTGTAAATCATTATTAACAATTATTATAAAGGTTTGTTTAACTAAAAAAGATTTTCCTCCCAAATTTTGAGTATTCCAACCAAATTTCATGGAAATTCCAACCCCTTCTTGGTGTTGCAATTTTTTATGTCATTTAGTATATACGCACCTTTGGAATATTGAACCACCTAACATCGCGAATGCTGGTATGGACACAGCGAAAATCATTAAAACACTTGAGAATTGTTTACATTGATGAAGTAGAGTCCAGATACTATTTAACAAGCTTTTGTTTTGTTTCTGTTATTGCTTTTTCACGCAGAAAATAATGTTTGGCGAAAACGCCAAAGCGAAACTAATATAAGTAGTTTATTGTCAAACACAAACTAATCGGTAGATGTTCCTAAAAATTGGATGACATCATCTGGTGGTGCAGCCTATTGCATTTTTACCTGACTTATTGGACTAGCCTCGTATACCTAAAAATTTTTGACATTGAACAGATGAGACCACTTTGGCAATTATATAATGGCATTCCCTACTAATATACGAATTGTTATGGGATAATTAATAAAACCCTATTATTTAAACAAATAACTGAAAATCACTACATGTGAGATTATGGCCATAATTGCTGCCTTTGTCTTAGTTTATTAACTTATACTGATATTGCGCATTTCAATAGTTAGCAACTTTTGTTGTTCTAAATCAGAAGTTTACTTCAATGAAGAATTTGCTTAACAGAAAAGATCAAAATTTTCACGTCTGGTGTGGTAGGTACTACCGCTTTTTTAAACACTTCTTCATTTTTTATTAGCTTTAGTCTTTTCAGATATGGCTTTATGTGACAACTTCTACTACATTTTAGAAATTAGCACACTACAATTTTACCGTTTATTTTATACTCCGATATAACTGCTAGGTGGTGTCAACATCCAGTTTCAATTTTTATTTAAAACCTTTATTTGAAATTCAAGTCCTAAGCACTATGCTTTATGTGATAAACTGGACCATTTTACGAAATAATTGTTTTGTATATTGGAAAATTTTAAGAACCGGGTGCTGTAAACCTGAAAAATCATTTAAGATTTTATTTATAAAGTTCTCCCTAAAAATTAATTAAATGGAAATTTGGGAAGATCTACTTGTTCTCGTATATTAAACTTTCTGCTGAAAGTTGTATATCAAATTAAGTGAGCTACTTGATTTTTGCTTTTTCAGATATTAAGGATTTAAACGTTCTGCAAATAAACTTTTAAAGTTCATATTTAACTAATTATGGGCTTCATATGAGTCTTATACTTTTCATTTTCCTGCAACTGTCACCGAAGTCATGAATTTTTGGTACCGGACATTTAATTTTTGAATGTTGACTTAGTACTATATGAATGGTTTTAAGTACAATAAATGTCAAAATTACCAAAACTTGGCTATTTTTCATTGATTTAAAGTTATATCTCTTGTTAATTTTTATATTTAAGACTGAAGTATGTGACTCCGTTAGAATTTCAAATCGAATAATTTCATGTCACTTGAAGAAAGGAGACCTTTCGACAAGGTGGAAGTTCAATGCTTATAAGAAATATATTATTAGAGTTCACAAGAAAACTTTTGGATCTGAAACATTAAAGTTTCACCTTGTCGAAAGGTACCCTTTCGCCAGGTGGCGAGTAAATTATTCGTAATAACTCTAAGTTTATTTTAGGTTTCTATTTTGTTGGCGTTTTCAAATTTTGGTTTCGCAGTAAAACTAATTATGGCCTCCAACAGATGAATACGCCAAATGTTTTGGTATACACTAAGAGAAAGATATATTTGCGATCAATAAATCTGCAATGTATCAAATAAATGCTTGTTTTGAATACTGCTTACCAAACATTTAATTACATGAAACAAATTATTTGTTTAAACTTTTGTAAAAAATTTGGTTCCTAATGTAAACTCAATTTTAGCGCAAATAACGTTGTGGCATACACCAATATGTAACTTTTACTGACAAATTAACATGTTTTTGATATAAAGAAATATTGAGCAGTAATATCAATAGATTTATTATTGGTAACTACACTGAGAGATTAGTATAATAATGGCAAACAAATTGCTTTGTTTGAACACAACTGTGTTAACGTTAATTCAGGTGTTCTTTCAAGAATATGCCTGAATAATAATAAATAAAGTAATAGATTCAACTTAAATATTTTATTGCTTTGATCAAATTTGGTGAACATTAGTAATGCTTCATTTACGGCAAGAAATTCATAATTTCAAAGTGTTTTAGAATAATTATTTGTGCACAAACAAATATCACTAGTTAATTACAATATTGTTATTTACGTCTATAAAATTCATTATTTATTTTAAAGTAACAAAATATATAGAAGTCAATATCTTCACAAGTGATAAGTTCAAAACTGTATTTATTAGGGAGAACTATGCAGAACAAATTTGTTTCTGGAAAAGAAATAACTACTTGTCAAGTTAAGTACATTTTAACCAATCAAGTGCGATGTTATCAAAAACAAAATATGCATCACATCAACCTTCATCAGTTTCATTTACGCCTTCATTGAATGTGTACGTGTTTCTTTACTGTGTTTAATTTTGTACTATCTATGGGTGAAAAATTTTTAAAGAATCTCCTTGCAAATTGGCCCTTGAAACGCTCATTCCAAAATTTGAAGGTAAGTAATTTTTATTTCTTACAAAAATTATGTATTTTTGGTTTTTATACAAACAAATGCCGCATACTGTAATCGCGTCAGTAACAAATTTAACGGAAAAATTCTTAACTTTACAAACAAGTCAATTTTATATTTTAGCGTTACGTATTGTTTCTTTTTATTATTAAAAGTAAAACTCTAGTCATTTTGAATAATAAGAGAGCTACTGCGGTTAAAAGAAATGTGCACTTTCTACTTTTTTGCCTATATCTAGTAAGCCTTGAAATTTTAGGTCTAAACAAAAGCCGCATGAAGTTGTTCTCCTAAATTGTAAAATATTTTCCTATTTAACTGGATCCTGTATCTCTAACCGTTTCCGAGATACCCATAGTGGCCCGGTTAAAATAGACGATCGGTATATATATATATATATATATATGAATGAAAAGTAATTACTCCTTAAAGGAATAGAATTATAAAGATTTATGTATATTTTAGTTATTTAAAAATATTTAGAAGAATTCATTCCCTGACTGGGGTTCGATCCCATGATAGCTCAGTGGTAGAGCATTGGCGCGTAAAGCCAAGGGTCCTAGGATCGAACCCCAGTCAGGGAATGAATTTTTCTAAATATTTTTAAATAACTAAAATATACATAAATCTATATATATATATATATATATATATATATATATATA
>JAHWXV010340154.1:0-13997 GCA_024586415.1 Phrixothrix hirtus
TCGCATTATCCTCCATCATGACAATGCCAGCTCCCACACAGCACGTCGAACAATTGATTATTTGAAGGAGAAAAACATCGAATTAAGGTCTCATTGCCCCGGTTCACCAGATTTATCGCCTAATGACTTTTTTCTGTTCCCGAATATCAAACAAAAAATGCGTGGACAGCGATTTTCATCTCCTGAAGACGCCGTTGAAGCATTTGAAAACCACATTTTTGAAATACCAACTACAGAGAAAAAATTGGTTTGAACGCATCCAAAAGTGTATAAAACTTAAAAGTGAATATTTTAAAAAGCAATAAAACAGTTTGTTCCAAAAAAATTGTTTTCTTTGCTAGTTTTTGTAACTACTTAAAAGGCAACTCTCGTAGATACTTAAAATGGAGATTTTGTAGATGAACATATTCATACGCTATAAAACGATGTTTCTTTCGTTTTTTATAATAAAGCGTGATTTTAAAACGTAGTGACAATTGTAACGATTAAACGATGTTTATCTGTTTGTAATTTATTTAAAATTCTATCATACACATAGTCTAAGGTTAAATGTTGACTGTGCTGACATCTTTGCAGTCTTGTAAGAAATACAACCTTTCGATTAACGGCGTGGTGATAACGTCACCATCTTGTCTTGTGACAGAAAGGCGTTCACACGTATTGTATTTCGACCTATTACCAATTAAGGTGTTCGAATATGTTTTGGTTTGTTTCATCTTACACCGATGATTTAAGATTTTAATAATAGTTGTGCTATCAACAAGTCTTTTAGCATATCTTTTACCATATCGATTACTATATTGGTTACTATGTCTATAAGAATATGTTTTAAGATGTCATCCTAATTTAATTTCGAAGTTTGATAAAAGATTGGAAGTTATCGATCTACAGTAACGCCACCTTTTGGTGTAGTTATACTTCAAGAAAGAATCAGCTGTTATTTAGATATAAATGAAGATATTGTACAAAGCCGAATTTCAAAATATTGAACAACCAACGTTAAAATAAATTGCAATATCAAAGTGTTTAAGTGATTATAAATACCATTTATTTAAACGTAAGTGTGTTGCATAGTATCTATCATAAGTGACTTAATTACTTTACATTTGGTTTAACCATGATTAACGTCATATTAATTAAGCTAACCTAATACTCCTTTATTTTCTTATCTAGCTAGCTGTTTTATCTCAACCCGTTTACTTAAAATGCATTTTGAGAAAAACAGAAACTTGCCGTATTATTGATGTAACATAATAAACGTATCCTTTTTTATAAAACCAAATATGTAATTATATTAAGTCTGTATTTCATTCATTTAGACTTATACCTTACACACTAGCTTTCAAAGATTGAATCTTTATTATATTTGTAATTGTTATTGAACCTTCTCATTTTAATTGTTAAAGTACAAATGTTTACTATAAAATTTTGTTGTTTTTATTATGGAATGATACAATACAATGATAGCTAT
This sequence comes from Phrixothrix hirtus, assembly GCA_024586415.1. Lineage (NCBI taxonomy): Eukaryota > Metazoa > Arthropoda > Insecta > Coleoptera > Phengodidae > Phrixothrix > Phrixothrix hirtus. The sequence continues at coordinate 1,472 of JAHWXV010340154.1, forward strand.
TTTATAACTGCCACAGTAAAGTTAAAATTAAGAGAAATCGAATTGAGATCGTTGTCCAATAAACCCCCCTTTAGTAAACAGTTCTCTTTGTGTAGAGAATTAATTGTTTAGTTTATAGTACTCGATGAGTCTCTACATCAGAGCTAGTCGAACCAACTTTAGTACACAAGAAAGACTTACGTTTATTATAATCGAACTAAAATATTTTTCATTTCAAAAGTGTAAAAGTTAAGTTACACAATGTTAGACCATACATGCATGGATGGTTTTAATTCGAGAAAAAAATTCTTTTTAAAGAATTCCTTATCATTTTCAAGAACAACGCCTGTAAAATAATGTCGGTGAGTTGTTTTAAATTAATAAATTATAAATACATGACTCAATTGTTAGCACATTCTAAAATGCTGGATGGAATTGAGGAAATTCACTGAATTTATGGTGACGGATTCATTTGCAAAGTTGTACATATGTAAATTTAAATTATCAGGTTTTTTATGTTTTATCAAAGGTGTCAATAATTTTCGCTATCAGAAATAAAATAATGTGTTATAATATTTTACAAGCATTTAAATTTTTTACGAACTTTAAAAACTAAGCTGTTCTAAAACGCAAATTTCAAAATTATATTTCTTATAAAATGTGAATATGGCCTTTAATTTAATTAAACGTGATTAAAATTAAACGTTAAATCTTTGTCTACAAACGAATAGCACTGTTAGTTATAGATATGAATAGCATATAATGGAATAAGGTAGTGTACGCACGAAGTGCGTAATTAATTTAATATTAAAGTAACATATTATGCATTTACAACACGTAGAATTTATTTAAACGTATTTTTTTGTATTGATATTTTCTTGCGGTTCTCAAAAGTCGACATTTTTAGTTTTTTCAAAACAAGTGTTCCATTTTATGTGATTTTCTTGTTAATGAACGTCGTTGGGATTGCAAAATACCTTATTAAAATTTATCGGTAGAAAACGAAAACATTAAAATAATTATTGTCTACTAATATGTGCCTTATATAATGGATTACATTTAAAACTGAAATTTTGAATAAAAAATCTTAGAATTTGAGAAACTATTTAAATACAAAATATTTGTTAAAATTCTTTATGAATAATTAAGTTTATTACTCTCATTTGTTTTGTATAACGTATAGTACCTAGTAGTAATTGTGTATATCATTAAAGCTGCAATGTATATCACAAATAGAACAGCCGTTTCAGTAGCCGAATAGTATAATGAAGGTCTCTTAAAAACTATTCAATTTGGAAACATAGTTTATATGTATTTTTGTCGTATCTACTGTTGGCGTAATAAGCATTATTTCACATATACCCTATATAGTGGAATAGTGAACCTGTGTGTTTTGTGCAGATGTTAAATTCCTTGTAAATTTTTGCGATATTTGAAAATTTATTATTCTCTATCGATTTTTGCGTGATTTATAATATTGAAACAAGCAATTAACGTTCAATGCGTAAAATTACATTTTCATTTTAATATATTGGTCTAAACCTATTTGTGTCATACTCGTCTTTAAAATTGTATACCACTCCGTACTTTACTTTAGTAACAATTCAAACATAAAGTTAGGAACTAAAATGTAATCGGTATTGCGTAAGTTTAATGTGCAACAGTTTTAAATTTAATTAGGCTAGTTAAACTAAATAGTTGTGAGAAATTAATTTGAAAGTTTGTTTAATAATTTAGAAACTAATAAAACTAGTATACATCATTATATTGTGTGTAACTTTGTTTGAGAACAGTTAGTTAGGCCGAAAATATTTGCTTGTAGGAAAGGGATTGACAGGTAGGAATAGAACAATATTGTTAGTTCAATTTGAATTTCTTTGATATATTGTAAATATAAACTGAATAGGCGACTACTCTGCCCACAAACTAATTTCTTTGATTGAACAAGTTATTCCAAATCAAGATTAAGTAACCTGATCAACCAAAGGAATCCTGAGTACAACAATATTACCTAATAAGGATGTATAAATGTCAATAAAAGCTATTGGTTTTGTAATTAAATCAGTGCCGTGAATTAATTAAATAAAATTTTGTAAAATACCTCCTAAGCTATCGTAGATACACTGAAATATATTACAATAGAATTAAAAGAGGATCAAATCTGGTAACCGATATGTATCGTATGTCGTTCTCGTTGAAAAAGCGGAGCTACACATAACTGAAAATGTAATTTAAGAATCCATAAAAGCACTATAAGTTTTACAAATTAATTCTGGAAAGCGATAGTATCATTCACAGTTAGCATATTTCAGAGATATTTGAAGTTCTTAAAAAGAATATAAACGTCAAGTTTCTCAAAGAGATGTTAAAAACTCGTAAGTGATGCGATATAACTCGAACAAATGCTTAATAAAATAACACTGAAATTCAATAATGAGTCGAAAAGTACAATAATATAATGCGTCACAAAAATAGGCGATTTCAAAAGAATCATTACAACAACAAATATTTTATTTAAGCAAACAAAAAAAAGTTGTATTAATATACATTGAAAAGCATTTTGTTTTTGGAAAATAGCATTCTCAAGATGACCTCCGCTCCTTCGGGAACATTCTTCTAAGCTAGATGGTAAGCTATGCTTCACATTACAAAGTAATCTCAAGAGGATTCTACTAATTTCTTCTTGAATAATCTACATCAGCGTCCTGTATTTTGTGGGTGCGGGGCGCAAACCTTAGTATTCAAACCGATATATCTGGCGAATTTGGAAGCCAAGAAATTCGTCCATTTTTAGAAATTACACGATCATAAAGGAGTCGCAAAATGGCAACTAGCGAAGCTCTTGCTGTGTGTGCCGTTGCCCAACCTTGTTGAACCGAACAGTTAACATCTTGAAGAAATTGATGTAAATGTTGATGGAGAAATTTCTCAATCATGGAAATGTACCGAGCTTAACTTATTGTTAAAGCGTTTTGCTCATTGTCTTCAAAAAAATACGGAGCAATAATGCCGTGTGATGACATTGCATATCGTATCGTCACCCTTGTACCATGGAATGGTTTCTAGTGCAGCAACTTAAGGTTTTCATTTGTCCACTAACGAAAATTTTGATTACTAACGAAGCCAGAGATATGAAAATGAGCTTCATTATTTATCTAAAGCTTATCAATAAAAGTTTGGTCGATTTCTATCCGATTAGCAGTTCACGGCAGAAATTTAGCCGCCTTACTAATTCCTCGTCTTTCAACTTTGTACAATTTGAATCTTATATGGGTGATAGTGCAAGTCCTTATGCAAAATTCTTCATAAACTTGTATTTGAAATTTCCAACAATGTTGTATGACGATTTACAGGACCTTGTAGACCCCTAAGCATAGCATTCTTGACTGCTTCAATATTTTCCGGTGTTCGAATCGTCTCAAATTTTCTTGCCCAAAATATAATAGCGGCGTAAGCTGATTGCACCGCATTATTTCGATTAATGTTGAAATGGTTGCAAAAATTTTCTGTGTAGTAACATAACATTTATTATTTCCACAAAACATTTTTTCAACAAATGCACTGTTGCATTATAGCAAAATGCTACTAACTGACATTATTTGTAAAGTGATAACCGTTTCCTATCATTACCCCTGAAAAATGAATAGACGATATAGATTATTCTATATAAAACAACAAAGTTTAGTACTACCTCTAATGTCGCAAAAAGTGACGCAAAACTGAAGAACATTTACATCATAATTTGAAAGAGTAAATCGCTCCTAGATAAGCTATTAATTATTTACCTCACAATGTAATTAGCAATGGTAGTTTTAATGTTAAAATCTTCTCCAAAAATTATGTAATTGGTTATTTAAATTATTTGACTGGTTGTTTATATACCTTACTAGGTTTTTTATTTCTTTGCTAGTATTTTAATTATGTTAATTCTTAGTTTTATTCTTTTTGTTACTATTTAATTAGATAACATTAAATAATGAAGTTAAACAAGATGACTAGGATAATTGGACCAGCGTATCTAATATGCTGCTGCTTTATATATTAATCATTTTTCACTCTAATATTTTATACCTTATACTTTATCTTAAAGAAGCCCTGAAGATGTCACTCTTTATAAGATCTACGCATTTGGTTGTTACTATTACATATTTAAATAAATATTTAGATAAACACATATACTCGGGATTTCGCCATTTTAAATTCAGCCATTTTAGCTTAAAATTCGAAATCGAAGGCTGCAACTGCATAGCGATGCTACAAAATTTATTGCAAGTCCACCAACTTGTCGATTTTTATTCAGTTTTAGTATATTTTATCTGTGTGCCGTTGCGCTAAAGGTATTGAGATAAATGGAGAATATGTCAACAAAAAAAATTAACCAAATAAAGATGACATTTTTCTATTCAAGTCCGCAATTTTTCCATCCTACCCTCTGTTGAAATCAACCAGTTTTTACTAAATGGCCTGAAAAACTTAAACAGCAGAACTGATATAAAAAGGTCTTAATATTATAGATCTGATTGTTAAAATTAATCATAAAAGCTTTGTTTTAAGGATAAATTTTCTCGAGATATACAAGTCAAAGTAAATCATATAAGAACATTCTACACCGCCTAAATATTATTTTAACTTCTAATAAATTGTATTTAACTTTAAATCTCAACTTCGCATATAAAATGTGCAATGGTTAATTTTCCCCATTTGTGTTTTTAATCTAAATATACTTAGTTTAAAAGATTTATTACTGAACAATAATTTTAAAGAAAAGTTTTTATGTAAATAAATGTATATTTCACTGGTAGTTTGATTCGATTTCAAGTTTTCAAAGTTTTAATTTATTTTGAATGGAGATAGAATGGAAGATTGATCGAACGCAAACTTATAATTAATGTAATTATTGATATTTCTCTTGTGTAATTCTACAGGATTATTTAATATAGATAGTTTTTATATTTGTCAGTTCTGCAACAGGAAAAACTTCGATTAAAGCGGTGCTATTGATTCGCCATTAAACAAGTTTAAAAAATTCGACACATAAAGTTTTAATCCCATACATACAAAATATTACTTTAGGATCCATTAAGCTTTGATATTAATTTCGTTAGCGAAAGCTGTAAAGTGAATATGCTCTGTATGCGACTAAAATTAGAAACGAAGTAGAACGGATTGCGGTTTGGTTTCTCTAACAAACTGAATGTCTCATCTAGAGAATGTATTTCCATAACATCTACGAACATATTAAAAGGTGGATATTTTAGTTACAATTCATTTTCTTCGCAAAATTTGCATAATTTTAAACTCCCACATTTCCTGTTATAATTCGAAAATTTATGACAAAACATAAAATACATATTGGACATATTAATCTTTCATGAAGTTGAACATTTTGCGGGAAGTTGATATTATTTTATTAACAATAAGTTTGAAACACGTGCGTGCAGTTGGAAACCAAATATCTGTCTGCGTTAAACTTTAATTTTATAAATTATTCATTAATTTGAAATCGTGCTATAGTACTAATTCATATCCTATTTCTATTTAAAATTTGAAAACATTTTAATAATTTTACTTCTCGTACGCTACATGGAATATAAATAAACGAAGATATTTTTGTCGTCCAAAATTTTTGTTGTCAACATTTTAGTGGAATATACGTTTTCGAGTTCCCTGAGTCTGAAAATTACGTTTTTAGGAATTGGTCTGTGTGGATGTGTGAAAACAGAACATCCCAACGAAAATATTAAAGCTAATTTCTGTAAAAAAGAGGAAACTGGTCATCTTGCTCAAATTTGATATAATTTTTAGCTCACCAAACAGTAATTGTGCATGATTCTGGAAACCAGACCAACAAAAATCTTAAAACAAATTTTTGTAAAAATGAGGAGACTGAGAGTCTTGATCAAATATGATAGTTTTTAACTTATCGCACAGAAATGATGGGTATGATGCTGGAACCAAGCTAACGAAAAACTGAGATTAATTTGGGTTGGAGTTACAAACTCATAAGGCGTGTAGCTGCGATTTATCATTTGTGAAAACTTATACGCTTTTGCTTTCAAAGTGCATTTATTTCGAGAGCGGTGCCTAACGCAAAACAAGAGTACTAACATCTCAACACACACAATAGCTGCAAATAAATTTTACGTAGACATAAAGTTGAGTATCTACCTAATTTGCTTTTAATATTTTACATTGACTTTGATCACCATCTAAATACTTATGAACTGTATGCAGTGGTCGACGATTCTTTTTTGCTACAACTGCAGAAAAACATATTCCTTGATAATACCGTTTCAAACAGTGCTAACCCTTTTCGGGCATTCAGCATTAAATTGTTTCGCTAAATTTGTGTCTATACGCTCAAGCTTTTAGAATGACTAGCTAAAAATCGCAACGACTCCAATACTTTTTTCTTCAATGTGGAACAATTTTAAACCGTCCACGTAATTTTTACTATCAGGTTCAGTTTTTTTGGCAAAAGTATTTTAATATAGAACAACTTTTGTGTTGCCCGAAAACATGCTTATACAGTTTAATATACCGTTTTTCAGATTTAAAATTTTCATAAGATTCGTTTTTTCTATATCGTACAGCCTTCATTATTGCTGATCGGGTTTTCAAAATATTATTTGATATAACCGTTTTAAAATTTCTAAGAGCACCTTTGGTTTTTAACAGTTCCCTTAATTTCTTCAAAATACTGCGCAAAGAATTATTTCTACATTCTATTTTTAGAGCTATACATATTTTATATAGACTACTATTTAAAATTGTTGCTAGCAACTGCTATCTCTATCTGCGGTCATTTTATTATAAACAATGTTGTTCATTTCAATACTTCGACAAAACCCGTCAGCAATAATGTTAGCTTCCATGCTTCTAAAAGTACCATTCCAATTTTTTTAACATATTTAGGAACGCGTTTCAGTTCATTTATTTTCCTTTCGCTGACAAATACAGCAGTGCTCATTTTTTACACCTAAATATAAAAGTTTGTTTGTTTTTGAACCTACAACAGCCACAACACCCGACAAATAATTATAATTACTTCCTCCCCAGCTTCCGTCGCATGCCATGGTATTCATGGGTATGCTGTGTTTGTCAGTCGAACCACATTGAACGCCCCGTTTACTTTTTTCATCAGCGGCTGTTGTCATAGACATCCGCGCTATTTCTTGCCATGTCTTACATACTTTATTTGTACTTCCTTATACAAAGCAAATGAAAAGGACGGTATATCTAATGAACTTTGAAAATTTTTCATTACTGTGTAACCCCTCCAATATTCATTACTCCAGTATATGGAGTATATTTACTGTTGAAGGCTCATCAGGACAAAAATGATTATAATCCTCGTGTATATTCATTCATAATGTGGAAATTTGTTATGTTGCATCCAAATGAGGAGTAATCTGCCAATTTAGATAGCCTAGTCATAAATTTCTGAATAGTTACGATGCGATTCCCATCAACCAATATTTCTCTACAATAAATATTAAATAAGACCTTATTTTTGAATTCACAAATAAAACCCTGTTTGCAACTATGCAATATTTTGTAAAAGCCATTGTATAAACTGTCAAAGTTAGAAATAATCAATTGAAATAATATATTCATTTACTAAATAAAATATCGTTACAATTTTTGACTAACCGTAATTTTATGAATTTTCACAGTTGTAAATAGACTTAATAGTACAAGCAACGCCTGCAAAAACATCCCACGATTTCATAGAATAACAAACTTTCAGGATAGATAGAATAAATTGCGCTAATGTAAATGCGCCAAGGTTGCTTGAGCGAAACCCGTACTAAAGGTGGTGAGCTCATAACTCGAGTCATAAGATTACAGAATATAACTAATGTCAAACTGTAGAGTTGAATGAGTTGTTATGAAATAAATAAGGTTTCCTAGTCAAATCTTGTTTTAACCTGTTGACAACTTATTTTTATGAATTTTTTTCATCTGAATTCAAGACATGGGATTACAGGATGAACCAGCGCCGAGTGAATATTCAAAATCTCCGAACACATGAAAAAATAGCTTACTAGTTCTTAAACTGTTGGGAATGCCCGGTAACCTTATTTTTAAGTAATTCCGGTGCATGTATGTACTGCATAAGTCTACAAAATAATTTATTGTAAAGACCCAATCTTCAATATCGCATTGTATAGCTATATGATATTATTCTCAGAAATAACCGTTTAGACCCTTACAACGCCCGGCCAGCTCAGTTTCGAAAAGTGAAGGAAAAAGAGAATGCCATTTTAGTTTTAGAACCTTCAAATTCTTTCCTACAAGACATTGTTCTTGAGATATTTCATCTCAAAGTGAAATTTGTTTTTCAAAATGGTGTATTTCAAGAATAATAAACTAATATACTATCTCGAGAAGGAATGTTTATATTTTGATTCAGTTAATAACATTAATGAATAAAAACTTTAGGTTTCCATTTAAAAATATGAAGATGACCTTGGCAAACCTGATATAACCCTGTTCCAAAGCAACATTTGGCGTCTTTTCATTATCGCGAAAAATTATATTTTTTCCTGAAGGTTTTGTGCTGTATGAAATCTTCGGGTGGTTTTGCAATCGCCGCTTGGACAACAAGAGCTTTCTATTTTAGCAATTAAAATTTTTTAATCGTCTAAAATAGCTGTTACTAAAGTAGAAACCTGCTACTTGCACTGTTAACTCTCAAAAGCACTTTCCTTTTTATGGTATATGGCATTTACGTTTTTCTACTACGTAACTACAGCCTGGTTCCGTAATTATTCCTTTTAAAACTTGTAATTCACTGAAATATATAGAATTTAACTATATACGTATTTATCAAACTAATGTACAGTCAAGCACAAATAGTTCATGCATGCTTGACAAGAAATCTTGCTTGGACTGCTACAGCCACTCAAAAGCATTGCAAGCATAACAAGGCGTATTTGCTCCGCCTATAATTGCTAGCGATAAATTTATTATTTATTATCCAACTGTAGTTGGTCGGTTAAACATATTTTATGTTGTAGGTTTTATAAAACAAACTAAAATTTTACTAAGATTTTATTCAATATATGTGGTATGTATTTTTTTAAACTGTAAAATTAATTGATATACCCGCAAGAGATATTTATTATTATTGACACCAAATGGTCAAGTATTGATTAATTTGGTCAGTAATTAATGAAAACGTTATTTATAACTATAAATATCCATAGTTAAACCTGTGCACAGAAGTTTAAATTGTTAAAACAAACTAAAATCAGAATACATTCTTTTTTGATCAAGTTATCTAATTTTTTGGGGCTGGTTTTTGTTTATGTACCGTTTAAATATGAAATACAAAATATTATAAATTATACTCGGATTTGGCAATTTTATTACAGGCGGTTATACTATTAAGTGTAATTTCTATGTTACCACGTTTTCAGGTTATAAAACTTACGACATATTTTGCGTTCCAAGTTTTATGTATTAAGCAAAACAGTTTAAAAATGCATGCAAATATTGATAACAATAGAAGAGCCCGAATAATCATATTTCAAGCACAGTATTTCATTATTTCTCAAATTGTGAGGGAATTGAATGTTACCGTAAGTATTAGTAAGTAAATACTTTCAATAATTAGATATACAGGACGAAGTCAAAATCGGTTCTATATATTCTATTCCAACAACCAATATTATTTATCGTTGAAGCGAGCGAAAATAGCTGTATCAAAATATGTTAACAGTCAACTACGGTTTATATTTAAAAAAACAAAAGTTCATGTTATACATCACAAATAAACAGTAATATATAAAATCTCTGAACTCGATCTTATTTGACTTAAAAAAGGACTTTTAAAATGTGCAAATAGTTTTTTCTAACTTCCTATATAACAGAAATATCGACATATTTAGAAATGTTAATAGCTTAGTTTTCGAGTCTCCCTATATAACATAAAATTTTGCTCGTCTGTAATACACAACATGCTTTTCATTTCACAACGATAGAAACAAGGACTTTATTTTACACTTCTCTAACATAGTAAAACTGTAAAGCTTTTATTCGTGCTTTTCTAGACTTGTAAATCCTAAAAAATGTTTCAAATGATTTATGGTTTCGGCTTCGACTCGTTTTAGACAATTCTAAATGAAATAAAATGTTTAATTATCAAATTTAAAGCTACACATTTTTAACCATCTTTAAATGCTACATTAATTTTAAATTTTATAAAAAAGGGCATAGAAGTAAACGCATTTAGAGAAATTACTGCCACAAGTTGATATCGGAGAAAATTAAAATTTTTGGTGGTATATTTTTTATCCCGAAATCTATAGATTTTTTAATACAGTAAAGAGAGAAAAAACGTCCAAATAATTTAAGAGCTATCTCAGCAATTGTCATAAAAATTGTTCAAAGGTAAGAGAGATATAAGAATTTTTTTATTTTACTTCCGTATAACACCCTTAAAAATTTCTGATGACCAATCGGATGAGTAATTTTGTAAAGTTGGAAAATTATTCAACCTACAAGAAAAAACTAAATGATACGGGCCTATTACCACTACAATATTAGTAAGAGAATAATATTCTAACGGTATAGAATAAGACCAGTAACGAAAATAATTTTGTAAAACAAATGTCAATAAACTCCTAATATTTTCGAATACCAATAAATAATTCATAATACGTAAACTTCCACAACTTGTGCATTTAGCAGATAAACAAACTTCAAACATATTGATTACCAATCGTTCTGTAGTTATTATTTTCTACCAAATACAGCTGATGATTTTAATACATGAACTCATTCTAGTAACTCCGCCTATCTTAAACGGGGAGTGTGCTAATATCGATAAGCTTACAGAGCGTAAACTAGTTTGAACATTAGGTTGGGTATGGATTTTTCGTTCTTACTGTACCTATTTGGTAGAAATTTACTCCTGAGATATAATAACTCGTATCAGAGATGGATGGTCAGCACGGAAATCTCTGACAGAGGAAAATTTGATGCTCAATAAATTATTTATGTATATACATATTGTGTTAATCGCCATTGTTTAAAAAGCAATAGAATAAGTATATTGATATTTTGGAAAATCGCAATAGAGTACGAGTGTGGCACCCATTATTTCTGCAGACTAATAAAACAAAAATAATTTTTATTATTGTTTTTCAAAATATTCGCCCTTAAACTCAATGCATTTAGTCTTTCGATAAAACCAGTTATCATAGTATAAATTCCACTCTTCTTGAGTGACTTCAGATATAAGGTTCTTGAAGCTCTCCGCTGCACTTTCTGGGTTTGGAAATCGTACACCATGCATTTTATCTTTTAGTTTGGGAAACAAAAAGAAATCTGAAGGTGCTAGGTCAGGATTGTATGGCGGATGATCTAGTAATTTTAATCCGGATGCTTTCAAAAATTCGTTTGTTTGACGTGCAGTGTGACTTGAAGCATTGTTGTGATGGACAATCTCCGATCTAGGGCTTCGTAAACGAGCCTTCTGAATAAGGTCTGGCAGACATACTGTCGTGTACCATTCTGCAGTAACCATATATTTATTTTCAAGCACAACTCTTGTGGTAGGTCCTGATTTTGAGAAGAATCCCGCTGCAATTATCTTTCCAACACTTCGAGATTTCTTCACTTTGACTAGATTGGGTTCCGTTGCAAACATCCATTGAGCCGACTGCCGTTTTGATTCCGGTTCAAATGCATATATCCAGCTTTCATCATTATTGCAGTCATGCCAACGCCCAAGTTACTCCTAATAATCCTATGCGTGACTCTATTGTTTCAGTAACGACTGAGATTAACCTTCCTTGGCGAAAACCGTCACTAAGTAAAACCCTTTGAAATTTAAGTTCACTATACCAGTTGTAAACACTTTTCTGAGAAGGAGCTTCATCACCAATTGTAGCACAAAGTCTTGAAACCCTTTGTTTTGGAGCTAAAGAACTTTTAAAATCATAGTATATCATGACTCTAAAATTTTCTCTTGTTAAATTCATTTTTGCTGCCAACCACTCGCGTTGAAATTAACTTGCAAAATAACTGTTGCGGTTAACAAAACTAAATTGTAACTGTCAAAATAGAAAACAATAAACATTTGATTCATGGCATGTTTAGTTCCTTGATTCACTAGAAATGTTAGTTTGCAGAAATTATCGGTGCTACCCTCGTATTTGATCATATTCAATAGAGTAAAATAATTGTAGGTACATACTTACGCATTATGTTTTAAAGTATTCGTTGGCATCTTTCGCCTGATTGATAAACTAATACCAGTCTTCTTGTTGATGTCATCAATTTAATACAATTAATGATCATCAACATATCTACGAATTCAATAAAATAAATGTATATGTACATATAAGAATTTATAGATATAAATAAAGTAGTTTTAATTGCTTAAATAGTTAGAAACATAATTTTAAGATTTAGGATAAGTAAAAATTTAATACAACAAGCAGTAAACTAAATAGACAGGTCCTCATGAAAATCGTGACGCCTTGAATAACCATCAAAGCGTAAACAATACCTGAAAAGTTTGCCGACTTGTCGC